>QJNV01000044.1:0-252534 GCA_004155935.1 Monosporascus sp. GIB2
CCCCCCAACGTTGTAGACATGTGCCGGGGCGTTAGGTTGCATCAACCCCCGTCCTGCACTGGAACGCCGTGCCAATTGGCTGCATGGACGACATCCTAGCTTCGGCATTCATTGGGGTAATCCTCGGAGTCCCGAGACGGAAGACCCCCCGCGCGAGTTCCCGTGACAGGTTGTACAGATCAATTACTGATAGAGTTATGGAACCCATTCTGAGAAAGAGACCCTTCCATTGCGGAGTAGTCAGGTTTCCGTTCACGTCGACTGAGGGAAAGGGAACACTTCAAAGATGGGCAATATAATGAACGGCTCCGAAACGGGAAAAGTCCTCTTGACAGGTATGTTAGGCAGCTTGTCATGTGCAGACAGATGAAGGACTAATATAACGCGCGACAGGAGGCAGTGGATTCATTGCGTCGCATGTTCTCGATGCTCTTCTAGACGGCGGGTGTGAATCGTCTTTCAAGCACGTGTCCGCACTGTAACTGATGAACACTTAGTTTCGAAGTCGTAGTAACCGCTCGATCAGATGAGAAGGGCCAACGTACCCTAGACTCGGTCCAGCCCTCCCAGCAGAAGAGAACGTCTTACGTTGTAGTCGCCGACATTGCTAAAGACGGCGCTTTTGACGCTGTGAGTCAAGGCAAGCCCAGTGCATCTCTCAAACTGGCTCATATTATTACTTTAGGTATTTCGATCAGAGCCGTCCATCCAATATGTCGTTCACACCGCCTCGCCATACTATTTGGGCGCACGAGACCCAGTCAAGGAGTTCCTGGACCCTGCTATCAAGGGCACTACGGGCTTGCTCAAGTCGACGAAAGAACATGCCCCCCGCGTCAAACGTGTGGTGATCACTTCGTCTTCGGCAGCCATACTCAACCCCGATAACCACGCCAAGGTCTACGACGAGACATGCTGGGCTCCGACCACCTGGGAAGACGGTATGGATCCGAAGCAAGCTTACAAAGCCAGCAAGGTATCCCAATTCTGACCTAAACCTGTTCACCAAAGTCCAAAGCGTGCTAATTGATCCCAGGTCCTCGCAGAGAGAGCTGCGTGGGCGTTCATCGAAAAGGAGAGACCGAACTTCGATCTGGTTACCATAAATAACACGTACACCTTTGGTCCCGTCCAGAGGAACCTCCCGAGTCTCGATGCGTTGAACACGTCGAATCATCGCATCAGAGACATGGTCCAGGGCAAGATGAAGGACGCTCTGGCGCCAACTGCGCCGGTCTTCACGTTCGTGGACGTCCGCGACGTAGCGCTGGCGCACGCGAGGGCCTTGGCTGTGCCGCAGGCCGGCGGGAACCGATTCTATGTCATCGGCGGACACTTCTCCAACAAGAGGATTGCGGATATCATCCGGAAGAAGTTTCCACAATTGACCGCAAATCTACCGCCGGCGGAGTCGGATGATGACCTTCCGGGTGATGTCTATGGTTTCGATAATACCAAGTCTAGAGAGGTTTTGGGACTGAAGTATAGGGGCTTGGAGGATAGCGTCGTGGATACTGTTGACTCCATACTCAAACTGGGTCAGGGGGGCTAGATGCAACAGGAGTAGAACGGAACAGCTAGGACTGTCAATTGATTTATAATGTCAATGAGAATGCATACTGGCTGGCTTATCCACCATAGATACATAGACTGCTAAAATGACGACTCCACGTATAGCCATTTGCTCAACGGAACGATCAGTTCTTTGGGGCGGAAACACAATCTTTGACCTGATTAGCAAAACACCCTCGCCAGGCCTGCTTGTATCGCCCTGTGATTGCAACGCCACAGCGTATCTAGTTTACAAGGTACTGTGCGACGCCTGTATATATAGTTAAATAGCCCAACAACAGCGTGTCCCGAGATGCTCTTTAATACTAAAGATGACATCTACTTCCCTATCCCTTATAACCGGACGCTGCCTGCCAGTTGCCAGTATGTATACGCCTTCCAGGAACCAACTGACGCTCATTCTTAAGAGCAATAGAACGCCGCGGGTTCTCGCGTCTCCGAATACGGGGGGCCACTGCATCACGTCAAGAGCAAGTTTCCAGTTGCTGTATTGCCAGACTTTCGCACAAACACGTGATCCGCTCCCTAGCAGCTCAGTGACCTCCTCGCCCGTAGCTATCCTTGATGGCTTGGGCGGTCCTTGAGTGGGCATCCCCATCCCGACCGCCTGGCAGCCGCCGTTACTGTAGGAGCCCCTTTCCGCAGGCCGCAACTCTGTTGTCCAAATACTTAAACCGTCCTTCTCTCCATCCTGATCCTTGGATCCCCTTCTCCCACATCATAAACCAAATCACAAACCTCTTCACGATCAAATCCACGAATAGCTTCCTCGCGAACAACCGCGAACATCATCTCGCAGTACACACTGGTGTCATAACTCCTCTCTACATTCTTCACTGTTTCTCTATCAACACACAATTCGCGACGTGCGCCCACTTCGAATATCACGCGGGTTTTCTCATCGTTTCCTTACTCAAACAGGCGGGGCCTTTCGACACAATTAGTGCTAGCCACGCCATTCAGCTTGCTAGCGCAACTGACATCTCTGCGGTTCCAGCAGCGGGTTCCCCCCCACCACATCTCTAGGAGTTGATGTAGTCCACATGACAGAGGTCCCCACTCACCGTATGTCACGGACGTACACCCCTTCCCCGTGCCGCGTTAGAGATTCGCTGACTCCGTGCTTGATAGAGCTACCATCATTTAGCTGATGGTTCGATCTGATGCCCACCCTCACTAGCTTAACTGACAATCACCACTGCATCAGTCAGAAAGTTAGACCTACAGTGTTACTTGTAGATCTGGAGAGAACACCTATGTCGCGACGGCCATATCACCAACGGTATCGGCCAAGCAATCCGTTGCGCAGCCAAGAAGGGCAAGCCCAAGCACAAAGGATCTGAGGAGGAGACCCTAGAGATTGAGGTCTCATCCGAAGCTTCAGAGCATCTATCGTCACTCGCTATCGCCCCTATTCACCGTTGGATCTGTCATCGATGCTATAGTCCTACCAGTCATCATCGTGCTTCATGTCAAGTCTTCCCGGCGCCAGAACTCCACTACGACGGAAGGAAAGCAGTCCAAAGAGTGGATGGTACAAACCACCCAAGAGAGCGAGACCGAGCTTTCAAGTCATCGCTAGTCGCCACTACCGAACCTCGCATATACAGGACCTATCAATGCTGGAGGAACCAGTATCTTAGCCCTACTCAGCCACCGTGAGTGAGTTCCAATTCTACATGTTAGCCCTTAGATACTAACATTTTACGAGCAGTTCTATGAATTTCTGCGCTTAGAGGAAGCTGTGGAAAGGCTGGAGGGACTGAGAAACGACACTTGCACAGTCATGAAAAGCAGGGATGCTGGGATGTTTGTCTTGAGGCTCATGGAGGATGTGGTGTGAACGCATATCATCACTGGAATCCAAGGGAATCACGATCATAATTACGCTACTAGAGTCTTGTGCTTGCCGAATGAGATCGCCCTTATCACTATAATTGCCTTACCCAATACTTTCGTGGAACCTTCTACTGTGTTGCTGCTATTACGTGCGTTGGGTGGCCCGGAATAGGGGCCCGCATCCTTTCTCAATACCCTACATGATTTGTATTTGAACTTCCGGCCCAGTCAGAAGCTATCCATCTCCTTGGGGGTATTCGGCCTTTTTTCCATCACGAACTAGCCTTTGCCGCTCCTAATACATCGCGTTGCCTCTAATTCCTTTCGGACAAGCTATGCCTAGTGCCAATGGATCCCAGAGCGTCTCTTATGTACGACTCAAAGTATACCGTACAAGTGTATGCCCAAACGCATCTACCCAGACTACTATATACCAACCGCACAATCTGATACTCTTTCCTTCGTCATGGCCGTCTGCATTCAGTGGCAGGTCGTAATGAGTCTTGCCCTAAGAAACTCACTTCGCGGAGTCTCCTCGTCTCTTACCAGAAACGAACATCTATTGACAGGCTACCTCTAGCAACGGTATCGCGGCCACTTGCTTGAAGCCCCTAGCTACCAAGTCTTTCCAAAGTTCCGCTTTCCTCGAGCAACCTCTGACGCTCCTTCTATTCTTCTTGTAGGCGAAGTTCTAATGATCTTTGACAAAACAACCCGTGGAAGTTAACCTACAGCAGTGATCGCCTCTATCTACCCTTCTCTGCACCTTCCCCCAGGGCAAAGGCAGCGCCATTCATGCAGTTAACCCTATATAACGCCCTTCAGCTTTACCACTCTACTTCGACCTTTACGATCCCCGGCAGCCGGAGCATCAGCCATTTCTCAAGCTGTCACCTCAATTCACGTGACGGTGGCCTCCATTACCCGTAAGTCATTCACATCTCTTACATCTAGGTTGTGGGTTAGTTTCCCACTCTGGCTTGGTACAGCTACTACACTCCAGCACGTCGTGCGTTCTGTTACCAGTTCTGCCGGATCTACTGCTTCGACCGTCCCTACGTAGCCAACCGAAACTGATACCTATGTCTTCAAGTGTAGCTCCGACCAGATCCCTACACTGTCCGCTACTGTTACTGGTGCCAATGGTCTACTGCTACCTCACGCACCTAAGAAGAGCAAGCCAAAAGCCAGTCAAAAGATCCGAATCCGACGAGGGTGAAAAATCCGAATGCCAAGTGTCTTCAGAGTCTTCGGAATCCTCCGACGGTTGATCTTTCCGTAGAATCGCCGTCACTGTCGTCGGAGGTACCCTCGGAACAGCGATCCTAGGCACCACCATCGTATTTCTTGGTCGTCTACTCCAGGCGCCGGCCAAAGATCAAGGTCAACAGCCAGCGCAGAGAATCGGCAACTGACGGAGCAGAACATCGCACTAGGGGAGAGCATCTAGTCCTACTACGGCCAGTCTTAATCAGATGTTATGAAGAACACACGCTCGGTCAATGAAAGAAGAACCCAGTGATGGACGAGGCTCGCTTGGTCGACATTGGTAAGTTTAAATCCTTGTGCTAACGACCTGATACTGATGTTTTCCAGATTGTGTTTTAGGAATATGCTTGGAGACGAGGAGTTGGTGGATTGTGGAGGACAACCATAAGTGATTGCTGAGCAATGGTAGGCAATTGGTATAGATGGCCTAGGGGATGCGGACAATGTGTGGTCATTGAGGTGCTCTTGTGATTCAGCGGATATTGCCACGCACATACCAAGTCGCTGCACAATAGGGGCTACCCGTGGTGCATCCTAAATCCAGAGAGTACGGTATCTGTTGCGCATTTTGGCAGTGTGATGAATACATATATCGCCCCCCTAGCACAGGTATGTTCTTAATATTCATTTGCGCCCAATCCGTTCTCAGCCAGAGAGATCCTCTTCTAAACTAAGCCTTGGCCGCTTAGAAAGTGAGTGACCACGTGTTGAGCTGGTTCTCCCCAGCAACGTTATCTAGAACACCTGCCTCAAATCCCCGCTACCGTAGTCTTGAGTTGAGGCCATAGCCCATACCCCGCGTGGAAGCCGCTCCTAATATTATCCTGTTTTTCTTAGGCATCCCTAAGATCTGCTTCACAAAACAACCTCCGAACCCCTCCTCTCATCCTCGACTTCTTCGCCCTTTCAACTTTCTCAAACTTCCTCAACTTCAGCATCCTCCCATCAGCTGTGCGACTTTCTCAATCTCAGTCCTACTACTTCAAAACACCATTGCGATCGTCTCCGTCATTCACGATGCTTCGCTTCATCAAGGAGTGCCTCATTTTCGCCGTCATCGCCACTCCGGCGGTTCAGGCGGCGGCCGGCTTCAACGCCACTGATACCCTCAAGGCCAGCCAGTCGGCGACGTCTCCGATGGTTTCTGCTACATCCACGGCCAAAAGCAGCGTCGGCCTCTTTTATGAGACGATTGAAGCCAAGGTGGAAGTTTCTACCTCGATGGGTAAGTCATGACGCCTAATCCTAGCTGAGCTCTCAAGGAGAGTGCGTGCTAATATATTACTCATTGTTAGACGAGGCTGGACAGGTCAATGTCACTGTCACATGCGATGATGCCTCGCTTGACACCTCGCTTGGCCACAAGCTTCTCCGCACTCGTTTCCCGAAGAAGAGTGGTCATTCCAAGAGCGATGACGGCGACGGAAATTCATCGGTCTGTCAAGAGGAAGAACCTGCTGATCATCTGTCCACTGCTACAATTGCCGGGATCATCATCGGCTGCATCGCTGGTGCTACGATAATGGCCACCGCTATCGCTATTGTGATTCACCTCTGGCGCGGCGATAAATCCACTGTTGACGTCGAAAAGGCGTCCGGAGATGCTTCGGCCTCCACCCAAGTTCCGTAAGGGAGGAACGGGCTCAACGAGCGGCAAGCATAATTGGATGAGAAATGACATCGGGGCTTATCAGAGCAGAACAAGTCACAGATCTACAGCCCGGCGTTTGGTTCTTAGAGCTCTGATAGCTCGCTATTTTGAGGGTACGTAAGTGATAAAATACGCGCACTTCCCTAGGCTAACGAAAGGTGCAGATATCAGAGGCTACTATGCAACACATGGCTTTCCTGTTGGGGGCATAACTGCATGGGATGGCAGTATTGTTGGGGTGAGGCTCCGTTAGGATTTGTCTGAAGAAAACACAAAGCCATACGAGGCACTTGATGTTGGTCTTAAGGTGCTGGAACCATTAGTCGGTATGGTAGAGGTACTACTTTCTATACCAAGCAATCGTTTGCCTCGCTAGTTACCTGATATCTTGCTTGAGACAACTTGATGGCAATATGGCAGCCAGTTAACCTGTACAACGTTGTAACTCACAGGGTAGATACATGTCACCGTAACAACCATACCGTAGAATAGGGCACGGAAGTCTAATTCCCTTTCCGAGGCCGGCCATGGTGCTAGCAGAATTACAACAACCTTATCATATAATCCACCATAATGTTGTAGGTTTCCTCCCAATGCAAATATATATATAATAAGCTCACTCTAGCAACCGTGCCTCGAACACGCGACTGATCACCTTAGGATGCCCATGGCAGCTGTCGGCGGATCTCCCACAGCAACCATGTTTTTTTCGAATCTTTCCTCCATCCCACTTCTTCACCCTCGACCTTAAATTTCCTCCGTCACAGCTCTCCCTGCTTTATTATTCTTCATCAGCTCAACCTCAGTCACAATCCTCGGATCACTAGAAAACATTCCAGTCCACAGGAAAAGCCACACTGATTCACATTCACCACGATGTTTAGCTTTGCGAAGTCATTCACGACGCTCCTGCTAGCTACTAGGGTGGTGCAAGCGGCCGGAGCTTTCAATTCCACTGACTCCGTCGAGATCAGCCAAAAGGATGTTTCTCCGACCATCGTCACCGTAGCCCTGTCCGAGAGCACTCTCGGCCCCTCTTCGAAATCGCCACGGCTTCCACTAAAGCCTACTCTGCCTCAGGTAAGTATAGTTAACTTCTTCGAAACTGGCAAGCCGAGAAATGCCTATCGATCAATTAGTCCTTCGCTTGCCGCAGCTGTGCAGTACAATGTCACCCTTACTTGCAACAGTGATGTCCCCGAGTCCTACAAGGTTCGCTCGATTTGGGGTAAGAAGGGTGGCCGTCCTATGTATAGAGGCGGCAACGACAGCAAGCAGGATGACGGGGAAGACTCCCTGTGCCAGGAGCCCACCTCATCACCCCAGCTGTCGACTGCTGTAAGTTGGCACCCCCCTTCACGCACCACCCCCAATTGGAGGCTATCGCCAAACCACCTATATACTTCAAAAATTAATAACTTAATAATTAGTTAAGTAATCCCCTTCGGCTTTTTACGAAATCGTACTACTATATAATCAAAATTATTAATATAATAATCGTTTTTTCCCCCTTTTTTATCTTAGGTTTCGTTTTACAGAATAACGAAAAAGGGCCCTTACGCGTTACCTTTTAACCCGGCCTTTATTTATCTAACGTTTTTGAACCGTATAAATTCTTAATTGGGATTAACTTCTACCTTTTTTAACTCTTTCAAGCATACCTTTTTAAGGGTTAAAACTAATAAATTATTATAATTTTTAAAAGCGGTTAATTCGTTATTATAAAATTTAAATATTTTATTAATCTTAAGGAAAAATGTAACGGCTAGGCTAATTAACCAACTATTAAACCTAAACGTACGGGTTTATGTTAGCAGAGTACTATAAGAATCTAAGTAATTAAAAAGTAACTTAATTACGTCTTATAATACTAAGCGTATTTTAAGTAATAAAGTTGTATTGCAAGCTGTCGTTATCTAACTATAGGTACTAACGAATATATATATCTTTATCTTAACTTAATAAATTTAATTAATTTAGGCCGTTAAATTTTTTAAATCTTTTAAGCCGTCTCTTTTTTTTATAACTAGCTTAAGGTGCCAAACCCCTTAAGCCTTTTAAGCCGGTTATGTAATATCTTGGCTTAAGTCGGGGCTTACTTTCCTAACGTTCCGACCGCCTAAAAAGGCTAAACCTACTAGGTCTTAATACAATCTCCCCTTTTTTAAGATTTTTATTCTTTAAAATTAAATTACTTGATTATTTTTTTTATAAGTAACTTCCCCTTCTTATATTTATTATATCTAGTCGTATTAAAAAACTTCGCTTTCGAAAACGTACTAACGTTTTAGCTTTTTTAAAACGTATTAAACGTCTTAGTTTTACTATACCTTCCTGTTCGCGTTATAAAAAGGAAAATGTACCCTGCAAAATAACTCGAAGGTTTTTTAAATGCGCTTTTTATACGTAACATAGAGGTTTTTATGATATTTTTAATCCTTTCGAAACCGAGCACCAAAAACTGTTAACTAAAAAAAACCGTTTCAAACGTAAAAAGGAATAGGTTCGGGAAATTCTACGGGCTGCTACAAATAAATTAAACCGTTTACAAAAATAAAAACGACTTTTTTACTTTCGAGGTTTTAAAATATTTCGTCGTAATATTTAAGGTACGAAAGTGATAAAAAAATTCAAGCGTTTAAAAAATCGAGCAAAAATAATTAAAAATTACGATATCCGCTATTATATAAACCGTTAACCTATTTAACTGGGGTAATATTAATATTACGGATTAATTAATTATTAACTAGGGCGCGTCCGCCGTTACTAGTAAAAATTCCTTAATAATCGTTAAATATTCGTAAGATTTTTCGCAGGTTTCTAAATATTTTCGGAATTAAAGTAATTTTTTTACTTAATTAAATATTAAGTACGTTCGTCAATTTTTCGTATATCGATAATTTTTTTTATTTCATATATTTATTTGTTTTCCACCTTTATAGTATCTTACTTAATACGTATTTTAATAATATCCGCTATTAACTTAAATAAAAACATATAGAAAATTAAGTAGAATTTAACTTTAAATAATAACTTTAACTAGTAGTTATTTTTTAAAAGTTTTTAACGATTTTATATGGGCCGATATACTTAAAATCGAACTTTTAACTTAGGCGTTTTATTTAAATATTTTTAATAACTAAATAAATTATTTGTCGCTTCAAAAAATTAATTTTTTAACCGTTTTTAATTATAATACTTTTTTATTTAACTAAGTATGAACTTAAGTTTTATTTTTATTTTCTAATGTAATTACTTGAGTTATTTTAACGTAAAAATAATTTTAACGCTAAATAAACCTTCTTCCTATACTTTTTCATGAATTTCTAAAATATATCTAAAATTGGCTATAAATAAAGTTATTTTAATACTTTCGTAATAACTGGTATTATAAATTATTTAAATTATTAGTAATTTTTGACCTAGTTATTTTGTGTATAATTAATATAATATCGTAAGTACGTTTTTAACGTTTGGTTTTATCGCTTTATTTACCCATTTATCTAAGGTCGAAACGTACTAAATAACTTATAATTCAAACCGATTTATACTATTAGGCCTTACCAGAACTTAAAAGTAAACGTCATTTCTTTATCCGAAATAATTTCGTACAATAATCCGTATGCGCTAAAAATATTTTTAAAAAAAATATACGCTATTTATTCGGCGTTTATAGTTTTCCTATATAATAAAAAATATAAAAATTTAGTAAATCGGTTAACGATTACAAAAATACCGTCATAATATATACCTATAGTTAAATTTCTGATAAAAAATTTAGTAATAAAATCTATTATAATAAAATTTTACGGTCGCTTTAGGAATAATAATAATTATAATTTTCCGTACGGTTTATACCGTCGTACTTTTACTTTAATATAAATATCACACTAACGTAAAACTTTCTTTATTATACTTTTTATTTTAAGGAAATAATATATACGTTAAAAACGTTTTAAGGCTTTAGGGATCTCTAGGTATCCATATAACTAATATTAATATATATTTCGTATTAAATCTTTTTAATATTGCTTTAAAACTTGCATTTTATTTAATTTTTTATTTTTTGGTAAACTATTATTATATATTTTAATTTTCTAATATGTATTTAAAAATGCTACCTATTTTACCGTAACTTATCATAAACGTAACTAATTTTATATAGTAATGTTAAAAACTATATAACTAACCTTAACCGTCTTTTTTTAAAATCTAATCATCTGCTAAATACGTCGATTCTCTCACTTTTTAAGCCTTTTCAGTATATAATAACAAAATCGTATTCCGTTAATTTTTTAACGTAACAAAATTATCGTATTATAAATTCTCTAATTGTAATAAATTAGGTAAAAATTTTATAATCCGTATAAATTTTAACTTAATATTAATTACCTTTAAGGAAATATTTAAACTCGCGAAAAATTTTAATAATAATCATAAATTTTTTATCGGAAATAACATAACGTAATTCAGGTTTTTATAATTTGTAAAAAAAGAAAATAACAAAATGTAATACGTTTTAATTATCCCGTTATCTAATTATTCCGCCTAAAACATAATTTAACGTATTAATCTTTAACTTAATTAAACCACTTAAGTCGTATATAATTAATACTAATTAATTTATAATTTCTTTTAATTTATTTAAAGGGTTTTTCCGTTTTTAACATTTATTTAAATTTTTCCTTTTTCTATATAAGTTTGTTTAAAAGTATTATTTTTTAGTTAAAGTTTTTAATAAACATTTGATAATAATTAATAAATCTAAGAAAACTTATTTTTTTAATTGTAATAAGTTATACTTAGTTTATTATCATTGCGATTTTTTTAAGGTTTATTTTGATATATATAAAAGTAACAATATAACTTAAGTATTTAATTTCTTACGTATAAAATTAATTTTTTCTCGTATTAATTAGTAGGTTAACATTTTGGAACAATTATAATTACTTATGAATATATTTTTCGTATTGTTTTTTAGTTTTTAAAAAAATAAAGATATCGTTAAAGTAATATATTATGAAAACGTCGAGGTGTTTTTTAAAGACGTAATTAACCATACGTTAAAAGGTAGTAAGTACCTTAGTAAGTTTTATAGGGGTGACGAGATATTTATAAACGTCGTATTTAATTCGAAACGTTATTTTTTATTTATAACCCCTTTTAAATTAAATTAAATTATATTTATTTTTAAAATTAAAAGTAATAAATTACTGTATTCCGTAAAAACGATTTTCGATCTCGTTAATTAAAGGTAATAATATTTGATTTTTAATAGTAAGGTTATTAAGTTGGCGGTAATCCATAATTAATCGTAATTTTTTATTTTTCTTTTGGTACGAAAAATATAAGGTATCCAGCTAGTAATTTAAATAATCGAATTTATTTGTTTTTAGTTAATTTTCTATGTATTTTTTAAGTACGTATAACTTTATTTCGTTAAAATTATAAATAGGATAGAATTTGGTTAATGCTCCTTTTTTTAAGATAACTTTATAATTTTATTCGTTATATTCAGCTAATTTCGTTTTAAGTTTTTATGGAAATGTTTATATTTATAATATTATAATAATCCGTTAATTATTTTTGTTAACTTTTTGAGTTGTTATTATAAATCGTTTTTTAATTATTATAATTTCGTTTTTATAATAATAAAAATGTGTCGTATTTGTTTATAATGCCCGTCTTTTTTATATTATATTTTTATGCCGGTATTTGTCGTTATTTTTAATCGAATATTAAAATTTTTGTCATTTTTCTTATATTTATCGGTAAATTATAAAACGAATTTTATTTAATTAATTATTTAACCGATTAAAAGGTTATATTAATATAACCATATTTTTCTTAAAATTATATCGTAATTCCTTAACAGTACGATATCGAAATTAATTATTATATATTTTCTTAAGGCATAATTATCGAGGGAATTAATTTCGCGCGTAATTTTTTAATTATCGTAAAAAAATGGTTAACTTTCGACGGTATTCGCGATATAAAAATTCTTTTTATATTTCCATAATAATCTAAATCCGTTTATTACTTTAAATGTAATATAGTTATCTTTTAAAACTCCGTTATTTATTATAACAATATACTAATATATTTTAATCCGTATTTTTAAAATAATAAGATCGTTGTTGTTTGTTATTATTATTAAAGCCTTTTTTAGAAATTTTCGTTATCTTTTTTAGGTTTTACCATTTTACGGTTCTCTTATAGGTAGTTTTTATTTTTTAGGTTTTGCTTAAGTTATTATATTTACGTATATAATTTGTTAATTTTATTTCGTAATTGCTTAATATATTACCATTATTATTTCGTTTTATCTTGTAATTCCTTAATTTGTTTTGAAATTTTTTTATTATTTCGTCAAAATTACTTAATATTAACTTATTATCGATCCGTTTAATTTTTGATTTTTATATTACGGTATCGTTTTCGGCTTTAAAATAATCGAACGTTTTTTTCGAATAATATAAGACGCTTTGTTTATTTTTAAACTTTTTTAATATATAATTTTTTTATTTATTTCTTATAACGTATTTTATATCGGAATATTTTTATCTTTACTTTATAAATCCTTAATAAATTATATAAAGTTTAATAAAATTCTTGTCCTTTTAATATAATGTATAATTATCCTTAATTTAAAATGTAAATCGGTAATTAATTATCGTATAACGAAATTAATTTTTTTTAAGTTGTTTTTTCTTATTATTAATATTTGTATATATTATAAAAATAAAAAAGGTTTCCGTATGAGTATTTTTATTCTTTTAACCAATTTTTGGCCGTTATTAACATATCCATTATTTCTTTTCTAATATTTCGTAAATATCGGTATCATTTTTAGTTTTGAAAGTCGCTTCTTTATTATTTCGCGAAATTAAATCTTTATTTTTATATTCGGGCGACCTTTTAGGAAATATAGACTTTATGTTTTTCGTATTCGGGGTACCGTATTTTTGCATAATGGATTACGAGAATTTTTCCATATCGGTTAGTTTTTCCGGGTAAAATTATTTCTGTTTAGCTTTTATATTCCTTTTAGCCATTTTTTAATTTTTTGTTTTAACTATCGTTAATATTATTTTTGTTATTTTTTAGATAGTAATTATTTCTCTGGAAAATCTTCTTATATTTGGTAATTTTATAAGTATTAGCGTAAAGACTTTTATTATTTTTATCGTTTTTATATGGCTTTTTATAATAACTTTGTAATTTTTACCTATTTTTGTTATATAATCGTAGTTAAAAGTTTAAAAAAAAATTTATTCCGCGTCGTATTATAACGAAATATTTTACTTTAAATCGTTTAACGATTATTTTATAAGTATTAAAGTTTATAACTTATTTTATCATAATTTGTTAAATATCCTACATTAGGACGTTTTATGGCTAATCTTGCCACAATTTTAACACTTAATACGTCGCGTATTTTATTAAATAGCTTTAATTTTGATAAATCTTGATTTTATTCCGTACGAAATATTATATTTTCTGGGTATATTAATATTAACTAAATATCTAAACTTATTATTACTTCGAATATTTACTTTTAGGGTATATCGTTTTCGTTATTATTATTATTATTTATACTGTCGATTATCGATTTTAATAATTTTTATAACGTATTTATTTAAAGTAATAAGTCGTTCGATTCGGATTATTTTATTTTTAATATTATTTTTAAATTTTTTATAAAATATATCGATTAAGGCTTTTTTTATACCCCTATCCGTTTTTAGTAATTAAGACTTTAAAAGTAATAGCATTTTTAAACGTAAGGCCTTTTTATTCTAAGTTAAAAAATTTTTAAGTCGTAAATCGTTTTTTATCGGAATTATTAAAATTAAAACGAAATTTATTTTCGAAATTAACATACGTTAAAAAAAAGTCCTTAATGGAATTTTCTTGATCGGCTTCGACGTTTTCCAGATAATTTCTTTTAATAGGTTTAAACCAATTTGCTACGTCCCCAGTAAGGTATGTTGTTATAGCGAGAATTCGATCCAGGATGCATTTAATCGGTAAATTGCTAAAGGTTTTCCTCCAAGGTTCGAATACGCGCCTAAAGTTATTAAAAAGTGGTTTTTAAATTGCTGGTTAACATTTAATAATATTAAATATTACTTAAAGTTTAACGGTATTATTAAATAAAAACTTATAACGTATAACGGCTAAGCTAATTAACTAATTATTAAACTTAAACGTACGCATTTATATTAGCAAAGTATTATAAAAATTTAAGTAATTAAAAAATAACTTAATTACGATTCGTAATAATAAAAATATTTTAAGTAACGAAATTATATTATAAGTTATCGTTATTTAATTATAAGTATTAACGAATATATATATTTTTATCTTAATTTAATAAATTTAATTGGTTTAGGCCGTTCAGTTTTTCAAACTTTTTAAGCCGTCTCTTTTTCTTAACTAGCTTAAGGTGCTAAACCCTTTAAGCCTTTTAAGCCGGTTACGTAATATCTTGGCTTAAGTCGGGGCTTACTTTCCTAACGTTCCGACCGCCTAAGAAGGCCAAGCCTGCTAGGTCCTAACAAAAAAAACCGGGCGATAAGTTTTGCGAAAATTAGGTTAACTTTAATTATAACTTTTTTAAAAATTATTAAATCTTTTAAAAATTTAAATCTATTAAAACTTATTAAAACGATTAATAAGAAAAAAGAGAGCTAGTATAAGATAATAAATAGTTTAATAAGTAGTTAATTATAGGGACCTTCGTTTTCGTTATTTTAAATATTAATTTTTAAAACCTTATCCCGATTAATAAATTATATTTCTATCGCTTTAAACCTACTTATAATATATAGTTTAACCTTAATCGCCTACTTTTAAGTTTTAATAAACGCTTATAAAAGATTTATCTTAATTATTACTTCTAAAGTTTTTCCGTAATAACGCTTCCGGTACTAAGGATAAAACCTACGTTTTAAGGTAGTAAAAATACTTATATTAAACGGCTGTTATACGTACGATAATTGTAAGAGCAAAAAAAAAAAAAGAACAAAAAGAAAGAAAAACAATGTAAATTTTATTAGTTAAATAGGTTTACATAAACTTTTTAATAATATAACTGTTAAAACCGTTAATAATAAAAACCTTTCATTTTTAAAAATTAACAAGTTTAATATAAAAGATACATACCTTTCGTAATTATTTTAATTTAATATCGGTATTAATTTAATTAATTAAAAATATCGTAAAGTGTTAATTCTTATATAATTAATAGTCCATATTAGGAAATTATTATTATTATACGTTAACGTTATTAAATATAATTAACGAAGGGAAAAGGCGGCTTTTTACGTTAATATAAGTTATAAAAATTATTTAAACGCGTTTAAAAATATCATTTAAAAATTAAACTTTTAAAAGCTTTATTAAATATAAAAAAGTTTTTTCCTATATCTTTTATCACTTCAAACCTTTCCGCGTTATTTTTATTCCAGAAATATATTTTTCGTATCTTTAGTAAACTAAGCGGTTAAAATAATACCGTACAAATATTATTCGTAACTTTGTTTAAGCATTAATAATTAATAACCCGAACCTTAAAAATCTTAATCTTTTAATATGTAACAGCTAAGCTAGTTAACTAATTATTAAACTTAAACGTACGAGTTTATATTAGTAAAGGTATCGCGTTATTTAAGCAATAACAGAGTAACTTAATTACGCTTCGTAATATTAAAAGTAATTTAAATAATAAAATTATAATATAAGCTGTCGTTATTTAAATTATAAAATACCGAACGTATATATTTTAATTTTAATTCAATAGGTTTAAGCCGGCTTATTTTTCATTTTAGCGGTAACGTATCATATAAGTTCGCGGCCCAAACAAGTTCGCGGTCCGTTTTCTACTAATATTTTAACTATTTATCTTTATTAATTTATTACATAATACCAATATTATAAAACGTTTTATAAAAGAATTTAAATTAAACTTAGTTTTTTAAGTTAAAAAACAAACCTTGAAACTTAATTTTAAAAAGTTTAATTTTATATACGATGTTGCCGAAACGATTTTAAAGGCCCGATATTATAGTAAATGCGCTTAAGCCGATATTATCCCTTATTTACAAAAATTAACGTTAACCGAAAAAATATTAATTATCGAACGAATTCTTAACTTAAATACGCGAGCGTTTTTTATCCTGCGTTAATACGTTAAAAATATAACGAATTTATTACTCGTATAACGCGTCATAAAATACGTCGGGGTTAACCAAATAATTAATTTTATTAAACGGTAAAAAAATTCTTAAACGCGCTTAAATCGGAAAATCGATTATTAACGGATATTATGCGAAAATTTAAAGAAATTTCGTAAATAATTCAAGCTTGTTCGGGTTATTATCGTAAAATACAGTATTACCGAAAAAGATTTTTATAATAACGGTTATAATAATTATTAATACCGAAATATGTGGAAAATTTAAATAAGTTTAATCAAAAATAAAAAATAAGTTATAATTATTTAAACCCTTAATTTTTAAAGTTAGATTACATTATTATTTACTATTATACTAAGAAAAAATTATCTTAAGGTTTAATTTCGTAATAATTTACCGTTAATAGTTAATTAAAAAATCGTAATAAGTAATACTAATAAAATAATGAACGAATTAAATATAAAATAAGTTTAATATTCCGATTAATATATTTAAACGCGTATGAAAAAAATCGAAACGTTTTTTTATTTTCGACGGTTACGAAAATTATTATTTGCTACGCCTGCCGACGGTTTTAAAAGAATTAAGTTTATTAAGTTATAATACAGTTTCTCTTTTTATAAGATTTTTATTTTAAAGATTTAATTATGTAAACCTGGTAAGTAATTTTTTTTTTTTTTTTTACGTTTTGGTTATTATATTTAATCGTATTAAGAAATCGCGATTGTGTAAACGTAATAACATATTAATAATGTCTAAGCGAATTAAACGTTTTAGTTTTTTTTTGTGTCCGTTATAAGTTCGAATATAAGGTTTGTAAGCTATATTTTAACTTTAGATGATGTGCTTATTATATCGAATACGGGGGTTTATATAATTTGTTTAATTTTTTAAAAATTAAATACCATCGATTAATAACTAAGAAAAACCGTTTTAACTTTTGAAAACGTTTTATTAAAAATAACCTATTTAAAACTTATTAGCGTCTAGTTAAACTGTAATAATATACGAATAAGTTATTAAATTATTTACTATATTTTCACGATTAAACCACACGTTTTTATCGTTATAATATTAAGATTTTACGTAAGAGCGTATAAAGGGCGGAGGCGATAAAAAAGTTCGAACGTTTAAAAAAGAAATAAAAATATTTAGGAATCGTTAGTATGATTTCGTTAGTTTAAATAATAAGCCCGTTTAATTAAGCTAGTATTAACATTACCAGAAAGTTAATTATTAACTGAGGCGCGTTTAACGTTATTAGAGAAAGTTTTATAATAGTTGTTAGGTATTTATAAAAATTTCTATAAGTTTTTAAATGCTTTTAAAATTTAGATAATGTTTTTATTTAATTAAATATTAGATAAATCCGTTAATTCTTCTATATTAAACTTTTTTTCAGTTTCGTTTATTTATCTATTTTATTTTATATTATTTTATTTCGTATATATTAAAATAGGGCATTGTGTTATGCCTGTACTCGGATTCGGCTGATTAGTTAGTCCGGATCTTTTATATATATGAGGACATTTATTTTATCATAGGTTTAACCGTATCAAATCACTACTTAATACGTTTCTAAATTTATTAATTACTAGATTTAATATTATGATTAAAGTCGTTAGCTTTTTCTATCAACTTTTACTCGGAAAATAACATATTTAAAAATCTGTATTAATCAAGACTATATCTCCTCGACCTATTTTATATAGGTGCTTAAAATAGAAAACTCGCTTTAGTTAGCTACTGAAATAACTTTCGATTTTCCGATTAATATTCGGAGAAGATAAGGTTTTAATTAAAAACGCGGATACTATAATTACGATTACCAAAATACAAAAGCAGGTATAACGCTTTATACGGCGATAATGGTATAAATGCTCTACAAAGACGAAACGAGCCGAAAATATTATTAACGAAAGCAAAATTGAAATTAAAAACTTATGTAATTTCTTTTAAGTAAAATTTTCAATTAATCGATTTCGGAGGATTATCTTTTTAAAAAAGTTACGGTTAAAAAATATAATTTAATTAACTATATTTAAACTGATAATAAAAGTTAAGATATAACTGACATTATAAGGAAAATTACGTAACGAAAATGGTATTCAAAAATTTAAGAATAAATATTATATAATTATGATTAAATTAACCAAATATAATTAATGTACCATACAAGCTCGCGAGCTATATAAGCTCGCGAGCCGTTTTTCTTAATATTTTAACTATTCAAGTTTAATCATTAATTTTTCAACACTAACAATATAAAATGTCTTATAAAAGAAGTTAAAATAAATTTAGCTATTTAAATTAACAAACGAAACCCGAAATTTAACTTTAAAAAGATACATTCTATATATAATATTCCCAGATCTACTTTAAAAACCCGATATTACGGTTAATACGTTCGAACCGATATTATTTTTTAATTGCGAAAAATAACGCCGACCGAAAAAATATCCATTATCGAACGAATCTTTAACTTAAATACGTAAACGTTTCCTATCTAGCGTTAATACGTTAAAAATATAGCGAATTTGTTATTTACATAACGCGTTACGAAATACGTCGAAATTAATTACATATTTAATTTTATTAACCGGTAAAACGAATTCGAAAAACGTTTATATCGGAAAATTGATTATTGACGGATAATATACGAAAATTTAAATCTATTCGGGTTATTATTTTAAAATCCGGTGTTATAAAAAATATTTATAATTTTGATAATATTAAATTTTGAATAAAGTTTTTTATAATAATAACTATAATAATTATTAATATGGAAAAACGGAAAAAAATTTAATAAATTATATAAAGAATAAAGAATAAATTATAATTATTAAACTTATTAAATTTTGAAATTAGATTATACCGTTTTTTATTATTATAACGGAAAGAAATATTTTAAATTTTAATTTCGTATTAATTTATTATTAGCAACCGGTTAAAAAATCGTATTAAATAATAATAATTAAATGATAATTAAACTAAATTTAAAATAAATCTAATATATCGATTAACATATTCGAACGCGTACGAAAAAATCGAAATATCTTTTTGTCCTCGACGGTTACGAAAAATATTACGCAAATTACGATATTATTACACTTTATATACCGGCGCATTTTTCGCATAAATTTTGACCTTTTAACGTATTTTGTTTTTTTCCTTTAAAATAGGTTTACTTATTATATATCAAAAGTTTATTACGACGTTATTATACTTATATTGTCAAAAAAAAACTTTTACCTATTTTTACGACGAATTTAAAATTACCATAATATCTAATAATATTAAATTTAAATTCGCCGGAATTAATTTCGTTTTATTTTAGCCTAATACCGCTTTTTCTAAATTTCTAAATTCTTAAATTATACTTACGCCGACCGTCTCCTCGTTAAATTTTATTAATTTTATTTCCTTACCCGCGAAAGTTTTTAAAAATATTAAGAAAACGATAAAATAAAAACGTTACTTTCAAAAAAAAGTTTAAAAAGAAATAATTAAAAAAATAATTAAAAATTAAAAATTACTCAAGTAATTAACCAATAAGAATTTCTAAATTGGCTTATTTTATAATAAAAAAATACATATTATTTTTACATAAAACTGCTTTTTTTAAGGAAAGAAACGTTTAATTACGCGAAATAAATTACGTTTTAAGTAAATATCAAACAATTAAAAATAAACGTCTTTAAGAAAAAGGGACATTTACTATAAAAAAAGGACAAGCTCTTTTGGCTGAAAAAGAAAAAGATAATGGAAAAATGTAGCCAACAGCGGCTAAGGGTAATCGTCGCAAAAAGATTACGACGAAAAAACGGAAATATAACGTTTACGGCAAGCCCGGACATAATATACGTACTTATAATAAAGCTGTAAATATTTCTAGCCAAGAAAAATCTAATTAATTTAAATTAATATGATACGTTATTATTAAGTTATTTAAATTAATTATTATAAAGTGTCAAAAAACGGCTCGCGAGCTTATATGGCTTACGAGCTTATATAGTACGTTAATCAAAATTTAGTACCGAAAATTTAAGTAATTAGGATTATAAAAATAAAATAATAACGACATGGTTAACGATGCGGATTAAATTGCTAACGTAAGCAGAAAAAGAAGTAAGGTTACACACCTCGCAATTTCGGTTATAAGAAAAAAATAAAAAAGAATAAGGCCGATTTATCAATTAACGTATTTTAGATTTCTTTCGCCTTAATTAACTAGTATTTCATAGGGATTTTAGTGATAGATATCGTAAAAGAATCGTTAGTATTAATTAATAAGGTGCTTTTAACGCTAAAGTTAATAATAAAAGTATTAATCGTAAAGTTAAAAATGATTAAATCCGATATTTACTGATAATAATATACCAATAAATAAGAACAAACTTGTCTAAGTAGGAAAAAAAACGATAACTTTATTCCAATTACGAGAAATTTAAAGAATATAAACGGAAACACCAAATACCCTAACTTCCCTTATATCTATATATTCGAATAAAAATATTAAGCTATTAAATTATGTTAACCCTTAAATATTTTTTTTCACTAGCAAATTTCGTTAGGATTTAATCGATTTATTAAAAATCTATTAAAGTTAACTAAAATCGCTACATAAGAAAAATTATTACCTGCCTTAAAATTCCTTACTATTTAAAAAAATCAAAACCTAACGTCAAATATTATTAACTATTATCGATTATTAAAGCTTAAATACGAAAGTAAAGTTAACAACGAACTACTTTTAAGTAATCCTATAAGGTTTTTTTAAACCTATTATAAACTTAATTAAAAAACGAATATAAAAGATACCGGATTTATAATATTTATACTCGCAGTTATACCCTTAAAATCTCTTTATCGGATTAGATACGGTTTTTCGATAAACATTATAAATAACTTACTTTTTTATAATTTTATTAGACGTATCCGCTTTTTCAAATCTTCGTTTCTTTTAGTATTATAACTACTAATTAATTCGAAAAAGTTAATAAGCTATATCATACCATATAAGCGACTTGGCTACATAAGTAAGTCGGCCACTTTTTGGCACTCCGTAACAATAAATCCAAATAACTTAAACCGTAACAAATTTAATTAATTTTATCGACGGTATTCTTTTTCGTTAACTATATTTATAATATTTAAATCAGTATACGTATTATATCTAGGCTTTTTACGGACGTATATTATCATTTCCTTCTGCTAATTCGTATAGGACCGACTAACCCCCTAACTCGTTTAAGTTAATATGACCTTTATTTCGAAAGTACTCTCCTTTAAGGAGACGTAACCGTGTAAACATAATTAGATAAAATGATAGTTTGGTACCTTAATTCCTAGGCTTCACTAAACCGATCCGTCTTGTAGCAGCTCCTATTTACGCCGATTCGTATTAATATTTTAAAATAATTTCGTTACCCGGAGCAGCCGGGCAAGTTATCGGTTATATTCCAGTTTATAACGTTCTAAAATTTAAAATTTAATATTTGTTAATCATTTTTTTCCGCTTTTGATTTCTTGAATAGTTTTTTTATAATTATTATATTATTCGGTAACTATTCGTATAACGATTAACTATTGTTACTTTCGGAAATTAAATCGTATCCGAAAATTAATAATTAAATGCGATTTTTTTAGCAAATATTTTTTAAGTCGATAAAGTTATTAATATTTTTCGCTTGCCTGGTAATTTTATAGGATCTAATTATTTTAATCGAAATGATTTCGTTAAAGATTTTATCGGCATGAATTACCGGTATTATGTATAAATTTTATCGTATATTAAATTGTAATAATGATAATAATGCAGAAAGTTACCGTAAAACGATTAAGCTGTAAAATTAATAAGAGTTTGTAAAATTTTTTGTACGCACTTAAAATTTATCCTCGAGGTTTACCGCGTAAAGCATTACGTTTTCTAAATTATATTAATTATGCCAAACTATAAAACTAGCGAGTATAAAATTTATTAAGGTTAAAGCTTGCCGGCAGCTCCGTTTGTAAACTTTTTAAACTAATATTAATCGAAAAATTACGTATTTACGAGGCCCTAGTAAAAAATAAGGCTTTACGGAACTAAGGTAAATACTTTATCTTACATTGTAAAAACTACTGAATAATTATCGTATTCCAAAATACTGGGTATAATATCTATCGTGCGATTATATCGTGTAATAATTTTCGTATATTTGGCTCAGTCTGGAGAATATGGCTTGAATCTATTAGTATCTTCCATTTCGAAAGTACTGAAGCCAACCAATAGAAAAGCGATTACCGACCGAATTCCCGACCCGTATACGCAAGCGTTTTTTATGCGGTTTTAATACGTGAAAGATATTCGCAAAATAGAAGGTAATAGGGCTTTGTTGGAAAACGCGTTACAAGGCTGCGGGGCAAGGCTGTAAGACTTGTTAAGGCGCGTCGGGGCTCGTCGAAAGGCGTATTGCGGGACTTGTCGAAACAGAAATTCGATTGTACGCGTATATAATTATTAAGCCAAAGAATTTTAATAAAGAATAATATTTATTATATAAAATAAACAAGTTTTTTTGACCGGCAGAGAGGTAATGGGAAAATAATATTGTTAATAACTTTTATAGTTAGTTAGTTGTATACGGGTTAGTAAAAGAGAATGGTAATAATATACGTCTGTAATAAGCCTTAATATAATGCGTATATTGATTCCAGAGCCGTATATACGGGTAGCGACAGAGCATACGGTTAATTTGAATCAAATAAATATGTTGTAATTAAGGGATTTAAATTTGTTGTTGCGGAGTGCCAAAAAGTGACCGACTCGCTTATGTAGTATGTTATTTAAAATATAAGCTTACAAAAGTTAAGATAATTAATAAGTTACCATATTAACTAAATAATGTTTTTATAATAAAAGGAGTTAAAGTTATTTTTAGAAGAATTACTATAACATACTACATAAGTAAGCGGGACACACAAATAAGCGAAATACTTTTTTTAGCCATTTTAACTACTTATCTTTAATCGTCCATTATTTAATACCAATATTATGGAACGCCTTATAAAAAAGCGAAAATAAACCTAGCTATTTAGGTTAAAAAACGAAACCTGAAATTTAGTTATAAAAAATTTGGTTTTATATATGAAATTCCACATACTACCTTAAAAGCGCTTTAACGATAAATACGCCCGAGCCGATATTATTTTTTATTTATAAAGATTAACGTCGACCGAAAAAAAAATTAATGATCGACTAAATTTTCAACTTATATACGTAAGCGTTTTTTGTTTAATTTTAGTATATTAAAGATATAGCTTATATATTACTTATTTAACGCGTTATGGAATGCGTCGGAGTTAACTGAGTATCGAATTTTATTAAATAGTAAAAAAAATTTAAAACGCGTTTATTTTGAAAGATTAATAAGTAATAGGTATTAACTAAAAATCTAGAAATATTTCGTAAATATTTCAAACTTATTCGGATTATTTTCGCAAAATATAATATTATAAATAATATTTATAATTTCGACGAAATTAAATTTAAATAAAGTTGTTTATAACAACGAATATAATAATTATAAATATCGAAAAATATAAAAGATTTAAATAAACTTAATAAAAAATAAAACGTACGTAATAATTATTTAGATTATGAATTTTAAAATTAAATTATACCGTTATTTATTATTATAACGCGCGAGAATTAGCTTAAAATTTAATTTCGTAATAATTTATCGTTAATAGCCGATTAAAAGATCGTAATAAGTAATAAAAATTAAATAACGAATTAATTAAATTTAAAAAAAGTTGAATAGTTCGATTAAGATATTTGAACGCGTACGAAATAATTAAAACGCTTTTTTATTTTCGACGGCTTCGAAAATTACTATTTGATAAAATTCGAAAAATATTAGGCATATTCCGATATTATTATATTTTAAATACGCGCGTAGTTTTCGTATAAGTTTTAACTTTTTAACGTATCTTTTTAAAGTTACCTTTAGTTATTATATTTATATCGTTTATAAAAAGATCTTTACCGGTTTTTACGACGCGTTTAAAATTATAATAACGTCCGATAATATTGAATCCGGATTCGCTGTAATTAACTTCGTTTTATTCGATTTTAATATTATTTTTCCGAATTCTTAGTTTTTCACATTATACTTACGCCGACCGTTTCCCTGTTAACCTTCACCGGTTTCATTTCCCCGCTTACGAAAACTTTTAAAAAGATTAAGAAAATCAAAAATTACTAAG
The DNA here is from genome assembly GCA_004155935.1 of Monosporascus sp. GIB2. Lineage (NCBI taxonomy): Eukaryota > Fungi > Ascomycota > Sordariomycetes > Xylariales > Monosporascus > Monosporascus sp. GIB2. The sequence goes on from QJNV01000044.1 coordinate 24,784, forward strand.
GTAATTTACTGACAAAAATAGGTAAATCGGTTAATCGTATAATAAAAAGTTATATATTACGTTAATATATAAACGTTTTTTGTGAGAAGAAAATGTCTAATTACGCGAAATAAAGTACGTTTTAAACGAACGTTCGAAAACTAAAAATAAACGTCTTAAAAAAAGAAAAATATTTACTATAACGTGCTATATAAACGAGCTGTACATTTTTTATTAATATTTTCACTCTTTAACTTTAATAACTTATTTCTTAGTAACTATAACATAAAGTGGCTTATAAAAAACGAGAATAAATTTAACCGTTAAAGTTAAAAAACGAAACCCTAAATTTAATTATAAAAAATTTGGTTTTATATATTAAATCCCATTTATTACCTTAATAACGTGAGTTAACAGCAAATACGCCCGGTTCGATACCGTATCCAATTTGCAAAAACTAACGCCGATCGAAGAAAAAACGATTATCGAATAAATCCTTAACTTAAATACGCTAACGTTTTTTATTTGGCATTAATAGATTAAAAATATGGCAAATTTATTACTTACGTAATACGAGGTAAGACGCGTTGGGATTAATTGAACATTTAATTTTGTTAAACGGTAAAAAAATTCGAAACGCATTTAAATCGAAAAATAAATTATTAAAAAGTTTTATATAAAGTTTAAAGGTATTTCGCAAATAATTTAAATTTATTAAGCTTATAATCGTAAAATACGGTATTATAAAAAAGATATTTATAATTTCGACAAGATAACGTTTTTAATAAAGATTTTAATAACGACCGGTATAATAATTATAAATATTAAAAAACGTAAAAGATTTACGTAAGTTTAAAAAAGAAACCGGAAATAATTTCTAATAATATAACTTATTAATTTTAAAGTTAAACCTGATTTCTATTCTTTATTTTTATTAAGAAAAAATTTTTTTCTCGCTAATTCGAGAATAACCCACTTTTATCTAATTAAAAGATTATTATAAACGATAACGGTTAAACGATAAATAAATTAAACTTAAAATAAATCGAAAATTTTTTTTATTTTTAACAGTTACAAAAGTTACTATTTGATAAAATTCGAAAAATATTACGTTAATTATAATACTATTATATTTTATATATCCGCCCGTTTTTTATTTATTTTAACTTTTCGACATATTATATATTTCTTTATTAAAACGCGATTATTCGTTATATATTAAAGGTTTTATGCGACGTTAAGTTACTTATATTACTAAGAAAGATTTTATTGCGGGTTTTCGCATTATATTTAATATTATTATAATTACCGACAATATTAAATCGGAATTCGCAAAGACCGAATTTATTTTAGTCGATTTTAATCATATTTTCTCCGAATTATAGATTTTAATTATGCTTATATCAACCGTTTTTCTATTTACTTTAATTATTTCTGTTATTTTCTTATTTACGAAAACTTTTAAAAATATTACCAAAATAATTCGAAGAAAACTTTATTTAAAAAAAGATTAAAAATTATTAAAGTAATTCGCCGACAAAAATAATTAAAGCGACTAATTTTTTAATAAAAAATAACTTAATATTATTATACGAAAATACATTTTTTCAAAAGAATACGAATTATTACGCGAAATAAATTATATTTTTAATAAGCGCCAAAAAAATAAAAATAAACGATTTTAAGCGAAAAAGATATTTACTCTAAAAAAAATAGAAATTTTTATAACTACAAAAATAATAATAATAAATAATCGTAACTAAAAGTGGCTAAAAGTAATTATCGTAAAAGGGTTTAGGCGACAAAAAAGAAATATAGCGTTTACGATAAACCCGGATATAATGCACGTACTTATAATAAGGATATAAAGACGTTTAATAACGAAAAATTCGATTAATTTGAATTAGTTTAATATATTATGGTTACTTAATTCGAGTTTGTTATCGCGATATTTTAAAAAGTATACAGCTGGTTTATGTATATAGCTCGTTTATATAATACGTTATAAAAAAGCAGGCTTTTCTAGCTAAAAAAATAAAGTTAATAAAAGAATGCAATTAATAACGGCTAAAAGCAATCGTCGTAAAAGGGTTACGACAAAAAAACGGAAGTATAGCATTTAGAGTAAGCCTGGACATAATACATATATTTGTAATAAAACTGTAAATACGTTTAGCGAAAAAAATACGATTATTTTAAATTAATTTAATATATTATAATTAAGTTACTTAGATTTATTACCACGAAATGGTAAAAAAGTCCCGCTTATTTATATATCACGCTTCCTTAAGTAGTACATTATAGGATAAGGTAATTAAAAACGTTTTAAAAATCTTTAAATTATAAAGTATAAAGCAGGTACGGACTGCTAGAACACGGTTAAAAATATTAACCAAGCGAACTTAACGTAATATACTTAATTAAGTTTATAAGTACTATTTAAAATACGTTACTAAAGTTCGAAATATCGTAGAAAAAGTTAAACTTAAAAGTAAGACGGCGAATAAGAATAAATATATTAAAAGTTTACGAAAAGGACTTTCAAGTAGCTATTTCGAAAAGATTCTTAATAATTCGTTTATGAAATTCGAAAACTTATATATAACGCCTTATAACGAAGCTGCGATATTAATTAAGAATTAGGCTTTTAATAAAACTAGATTAATTCGATAAAAAGAATAAAAACTATTATCGAATACAGTTCCTTTCGATTTTAGATGAACGGATAATATACGATAATAAATACTTAAGCTAATTAGGTAAAATAACCTTAAACTTACATCTATCCTATCGATAAAACGTAACTAAGTATCAAAAATTATTAATATTTTATAAAGATTAATCATTGTCTAAATACGATAAATCCAAAATTTTAACGCTTTTTTAAAATAAAAGCGAAATCGAAAAAATACTTAAACTTTATAATATTTATACTCCCCGGATAGAAATCTTTTTAGGTATAATATCATGGTATTAACCCGTTGATTAATGTAATAAGCTTTTAACTTAATAATTTTAACAAATTATGTTTTTATTATAAATAATATAGTTATTGCGGTAATTATTAATATAATTATGAAGGTCCTAAAAAACAATTTAGCAATTGCGAAAAAAGTTTTTATGAATTGTATTAAAAATAGATATATAATAAGCGTTTGCAAACTATTTTCGAATATAGAAACAATTAGCCTTATTTTATTCGATGACAATTAATACATAATGTACTATAAAAACCGTGATAATCGAGCTAATTTGAATATAATCTAATTCCCGCCGGTACTTTAACATTAAGTAATCGACAAACGGATTTTTATTTAAAAAAGAAATCTTAAACTAGATTTATAACTTTTTAAACTTTTTGAATTATCTTAAAAATAAGATGAAATACTTTAATCGCTGACAACAAATTTATAAAAGTTCGGGAAAATCGATATCCAGTACCAATATAAATTAACTCGATTTAATACCCCGAAAATAACGTACGTTACGGCAATCCTAAAGTGAAACCGATTAGAACCGGCTATTAATTAAAACCGAATTATCGAAATTAACATATTTTATTTCATTAAATAAACGGAATACTGTTTTTAAAAAAAAAATATTATTCATCAATTCGTTATAAAATAACCTTATAAATAAATGAAAATAGTCGGCGTTTCGAAAGGATTCACGCATTAAAAGTTAACATAAACAATTAGCTATCGGTATTTACTAATATTATACTAGCTCAAAAACCCGGTGAAAAAAGGAAATTGAAAAGTTTACAGAAAGGAATAAAGTCGATAACGATAAATTTATACAGGATAAACCCTTATTTTTAAATATCGAATAAGTAATATAAACGGATATTACCTTTAACTACGATAAACTAAGTAATAAGAAATTAGTAAAATATTTAAAATCTAAAATTTACGAAAACGCGAATAAAAATTCGAAATTACCTAGTTGGAATTAATCGAAATCTGCCCAAATTTTAGTAAGGTTTTAAAAAGTTTCATAACTATAAAAACCTTGGAAACGTTAAATCGTAAGAATAAAAAAAGGATTAAAATAACGGAGGTAGAAATCCGTAGTTTTATACCGATTAAGCTGCGATAAAGCCTTAAAATCCTAATTATAAATATCGGATACAAACTAGAAAAACCAGAAACAAATTAGTATTTTATTAGTACAGCAATATCCGACGGAGGGCCACAGGGCGTAGCGTTAATAATTCTTTCTAAAGGTGGGCAGCTCTCAATTTTTATTCGCCCATACTAACCAATTAATTTCGACAGGAAAAGTTACCTTTAGCCATACCCTATCTCGCGTTATAATACAGGTACCAACACCGGTCGTTATTACAAACTGTTACATCACATTCCGCATAACGAGATGTTGTTTATCGGGCTTGCTGCCGATTTATAGTATTATTATCTGCAACTTGAAGCCCTAATCGCCGCGTATTACGATAAAAATACTTTAAATAAACTTAATACCTTAAAAAGAATTTCGTTAAGATTTTGTGATATTAATCAAAAGGGATTTCCATATTATTAATACGGGATAAGCTTTTAGAAATTTTTCGCTGGCCGTTAAAAGTAACCCGAAATGTCGAAGGTTTTTATTAATAAATATTTTTCGAAAAAACGTAACGTTTTTATAAGATTTTTATAATAGATTTTCTTATTTTTACAAAGGAAATAATTTTTAACGATAACTTAAAACAGGAACTTATATATAAAAATTTAAATTACGTTTCGCTGAAAGTTATAATCTTATTTAAATTTAACCTTTTATTAATTATTAAGATTAACCCGTTTATATTAAGCTCATATTTATAAGTAATTCGAGGTATTATAACTGTTTTTTCCGTTAAATCTTTAAAAAAATTACGGGTAAAAATTTTATATTTATTTTTTACTTTAACCGCTTTTCGAACCGATAAAATCCGTTTTTTTGCCGTTTATTTAATATTAAAAAATAAAGCGATGAAATTATTAACTTAAGCAACTTGATTTATTTTATTATTAGAGGATAGGAATTTTATCGTTTGGTTAAAAAGTAAAAGACAGTTTTTAAGTTTTGTTAAATTAACGAACCGTTTCGTTATTCCGGACCTCGTTCAGGTTATACCTATTGTTATTAAACTTTTTTCACGTAATTATAAAAATAATTATAGCGAAAAAAAAAGTTATTAACGAATATATAATACGGAAAATTATTAATATTCCTAAATTTATTTACGAAATAAATAACTATATATTATGTTGGACTTAATAAATTATTATTTTTTTATCGACTTTTTTAATGTTTACCCGTAAAACGTTAACGGAATTTCCGTTTTTACTTAGATAATAACCTACTTATATTAAAAATGACCTATAAAAAGCCGTAAATTAAGTTTTAAAGTTTATATTATCGGCTTTATTCGGGATCGTAATATTAAAAAACGATTTGCCTTTATGCCTTACGATATATTTATTTACGTTTTTATTAAATTTTAAAATGTAAAGTTTAAGTATTTTTTTATAATTATTTAACTTATTTATTATAACGTTTAAAAAGTAACTTAAGTTAACGTTCGTAATTTTGAATTTGAAACTTTGGGTAAATTACTTAATATCGATTCCGAAAAAAAACCAGTAATTAGATAATACGGGGAAAGGTTCGAACCTATTTAATACGAATTAACCGAAGTTTCTTTATAGTTACATATATAAATAAAAGTGAAAAAAAATAGATATAATTTTTTAACATCCGTATCGTATTATTGATAACCCCGGGAACTTAATTTTTCCTCGTTTTATTTATGCTTATAATTGTTTATTTATTAAATTTATTTTTAATTAGTTAAAAGAGGACGAAAATAAGAAATAATTTTCACAAAATATGTAATAACGGCCTTATTTAAACGTTACGTTTATCGATAATTCATAGCTTAAAGCAAGTTCTAATTAACGGATTAGTTAACGCGTTAATATGGAAAGTGGTTTTATTTATGGGTTTTTTTATAAGAATTAGGTTTTAGCTATATCGTAAAAGATTACTGTTTTATTTTAACGTTTGCCGCTTTCCGTTTTCGACTTATTTTACCTTAATTTCTTACTAAAAATTAAAAGAAAACGAGGTGTTAAACGGAAGGAAAAAATAGTAATATCGTTAACGTTAATATTTAGAACACTTTCGCACCCGCGTTTTTGAGAAGTAGCGCAACCTTAGTAGAGCTTTAGTGGGTCTAATTGCTGTTTTAGGCTAATTAACCCGCTAAAAAATTGTTGTAATTAACTCCCTATGGCCCTCCGTCGGATAACCCGACCGATTATTTTACCCCGCTATTTAAGCTTGCTATTAAAGTCGATTTAGAAAAGAGAAAAACTGAGTTAATCGTATTATCGATACCGGAACCGAATCGAATATCATAATTTTATCGTACGTTAAAAAATATAAATTAATAATAAAATAAACGCGGGTTTCCTTTATAGGTTTTAACTTTCCAAAAAAAACTAAATTTAAAAGTAAAATAAAAGTTCCTTCTTAATTAACTAGCTAATTACTTATTATTCCGCTTTTTGTCGTCGATACTATCTACGTTACGTAATTGCTAATATTAAAACTTGATTTTATAACGAAATCGAAAATAATATTAAATATAAATTTAAATAAAATAAAAAGAACTTTAAAATTTGAATCGACAAAAATTATCATTCCCTTAATACCGGCAAGATAAATTAACCGTAATATCCGCGCGGAGAATTGACTAAAAAAATGTAGCCGGTAAACCTATAAACCGTTTTATTAACGCAAATAAGCTTATTAACGAAACGATAAATAAACTAGTTATAAGTCTTTATATATTTTCAATAGAGAATACCTACTCTAATTAATAATATAAAATAATTTAAAAAGGTATGAAAATAAATTAAACCTAAAATATAAGATTATATAATAATTTAATAATAAAGAATTAGCGTACGTCTTATATAGAATGTTATGGAAAAAGGTACGGTAAAGTAAGAAAAAGAAAAAAAGGATGCGGTTTAAATTAATACCATATAGAAACCCAAATGAAAAAAAAGGGTTTTGTCTATAATATACTACTTAATAAATCGGTAGTACACGGAAACCTAAATAAAAAGCTAAAAAACTCGAAAAGTTATATAGAAAATCGAAAAGCAAAAGAAATACCTAAAATAAGCCTAATGCCCCGTTAGCAACATTATTTCCCCGATTTACTTCTATGCCCCGAGGGATTGGATTAATTAAAATAAAACCTGAGGTAATACTTAATAAAATTAGTAATAAATTAACGCGGATTAAAAAAGCTTTTTATAAAAAGATGATATTTCGGAGGAAAACTGCCTTAAGATGAAATTAATAAAATATAATTAGAAGAAAAATATTATTGCACCCCTTTACGAAATTATAACGATCCCTAATAAAACATAACATATTAAAGGTATTATAATTCCTACTAGTACGAAAAATAAACCAATCGATATATTACAAATACGTATTAAAAAAAAGCACTCGAATAATCGTATATTACTTACCGAAATACCTAATTCCTTATAAAAAACATTAATTTACGATTAATTAACTTCGTTATAAAATTAAACATCATTACCTTACGGAATGTATTTATATAAAAAGATAGCAACGAACTTTTCACGGATTTTACCATATATTCGTTAATTTTTTACTATTTTCTTTTCTAAGTATAATTTAGTTTTCTTAATTTTTACCCTTAAAAATATAACTATATTCGCGATACCGTGAGAACTATTTAACTATATTATTATACTAATAAATTTTCTTACTTCGGTAACTTGGTTCTATCGTATAAATAAAAAGATTTTTTTATAATTTAATGCTTAACATTACGCGGCTATTTATAGACAACGTTAACATTAAGAGATTAAAAATACGATAAGATAAAGTAAAATTCTTCCAGGGATTTAACGGTTCATTTTTAAGTATATGATTAATATAAATAAAATATTTCTTAACTACGAACTTATTAAAATTACGATTAATATATAAAAGTTTTAATAATACGAAAAATTATTAACTTACTATAACAAAAATAATAAAGATTTTGAAGATTAGTTTTTGCAAAATGGTTTTGGAGATTAGAATTTTTTTTAAAAATTTGAGTTTATTACCGGATATTGATTATGGATTATACCATTAAAGCAGAACTTTTTACCCGCTTATTTCGTAAAAATCTATTTTTTATTTAGGGCCGTAATTAAAAGCATGCCATATAAACGCTAAAAAAATTCACGACGGTTTTAATTTTAAATAGTTTAATTATAACTTTAAGGTAAGCAAAATTATTATAAAGACGGATTCGTATGGTAAAAAATGTAAAAATACGTTGAGTTAAATAATTAATAACGTAAAGTACCCGGTACGGTATAAAAATAATATTTAAAAAACCCGATTTAAATCATAATACTATTAAGCTAGAGTATCGAATTATTTTTACGGCATTTGATTTACGCTAAAAATTAATACTATAATATTAATTACTTTAATTTATATTTTTATAAGCTTATTACTTAATATTTTGTTAATCTGGTATAATACGTAAATTAAATGTTTTAATTTCGAAAATAAATAAATCTTTAATAAGAATAACACGGCCGTTAATAGGTTATTAAAAAAATTAATTAAATTTTTTAACGAATTAAATAAGAGATAAAAAAGAAAAATCAATAACTTTATTAATTTAAGCTAAACGTTATACGGTTAAACTTTGTTACTAAAACAATCTAAATGGAAAAAATAAGATTTTTATTAAGCATTAACGCACCACACAAGCGAACAAAACCTACAAGCGAACGAAATAATTTTTAGTACCCGTCAGCTTCATACTTAATCTACTCAACTACAACATATTAAATTAATTCCAATCAATCGTATTATCTTTCGCCGACTATATCTATAACTTTTAAACAAATGTACGTATTATATTAAGGCCTGTTACGGACGCTAAAATGCTATTTCTTTTTTTAAACCTATTACGATTTAATAACTTCAGTAATTATTAGCAGTAATTTTTTGTCATCATTTTTTTTTTACCGACCTAAAAAACGTATTTATCCCGTATAGTAAATATTCTTTTATATTAGAAACGTTTATTTTAACTATTTAAATACGTAAAATCGAATTATTACTCCGACAAATCCTGCAATACGCCTTTCGACGCACCTTAACAAGCTCTACAGCCTTACCCCGCAGCCTTGCAACTTACCTCATTAAAATCAGGCCCTATTTTGGAGGTTGCGGCTGCGCCTGCGGCGCAGCTATGGCTAAGTAGCTTTTAGTACCGCGCTAACCTAATTTGTACAAGGCCCACAAAAATAACAAAATCTTCAAAATAGGGCCTGATAGCAAGTTGTGATTTTTTAGTTCCGTTTTCCGCAGTCTTATACAAATTTTCGAAAACTTATTTTAGAAACTCGTAAATATAATAATAACAACAATATTATTAGAAAATAACAAAATTACCATTATGTACAGTTTTAAAAACGCTATTTAACCGTATATCAAGCTTTCCAATCGGCGCTAATTTAGTAAAGATATTAAAAATTAAAAATAAATTTTCCGTTCTCCGCAGCCCTTGCATCCGGAACGCCCTTATGGTTGCGACAGTATAACCACCATATATAACATTTTGCCATAAGTCTTCCAAAGGTAATTTAATATAGGAGAAACCCGCCTAGTTATATTTTTGCCCGTACGGGTTATGGTTATTACGTCGTAACTATAAGGGCGTTCCAGTTAATTAAATCCAGAATTTTCTTATAGCTGTAACGTAATAACTATAACCCCTACGGGCAAAAACATAACTAAACGGGCTTCTCCCATATAAAATATACCTAAAACGCCTGGTATACGATAATACGACCGGTAATTATAATGTCGTAACTATAAAAACGTTACGGTCGCGTATTTCTCAAACTTAAATTTAACCGTATCTATTCCAGTGTTAATCCCAAAAAATTAAAAAAAAAGCCTTATAAGTATATTAGCTTATACTGGACGCGTAGATAAACTATTAAACTTATTCAATTTATATTTATTACGTTGCAACTATAAAAACATTCCGGATTTCAGCTGCCCCTAACCTTTTTATAGCTGCGACGTAATAACCATAATACGTACGGGCAAAAACATACCGGGACGGGCTTTTCCCATATTAAATACCTTTAAAAAGTCCCTAGAAAAATATTGTATACGGTACTTATGCTGTTACAACCATAAAGGTATTCCGGATTTGGGCTGCCCCTAACCTTCTTATGGCTACAATAAAACAACCATAATACGTACGGGCAAAAACATACCGGGACGGGTTTTTCCCATATTGAATAACCTTTGGACGGCCCATGGCAAAATGATGCACGCGGTATTTACGCTGCCGCGGTCATAAAAGCGTTGCGGTCGGTTAGTTCCCCAAAACTTAACTCCGCTATATCAGCCCCAATCTTAATTCAAATAATTCAAAAAGGTTCTTGTACGCGCATTAGCTTATATTTAACGTATATTTAAAATGGCAAAATCATTAAATTAAAATTGGTTATAAAATTAAAAAGATTTGATTATTTTATTAAAATAATTATAGAACAAAGCCCGTTTTTGCACAACTACAACTTAGGCCTCGCTGGCTCGTTACGGGGATTTGGGATTTTTTTAGAATTTGATTGGTCAATTTTAGCGGCTTGGCGCAGTACAGAAATTATATCAAAAATAGAAACGAGCTAGCAGAGGCCTGAGCTAGCTGAGGTAAGTTTTGTTCGCTTGTATAATACGTTAGTTTAAACGGTTATAAAAATACGTTAAGTTTCTTACGATATTAAAATTTCTAAATAAACTTAAGGACGTAATGGCAAAAAAGCGGGTTATTTTTAAAACCGAAACCTTAAAATATTTATTTAAAACGGAATTTTATAACGCAAAGTAAAAAAGTAATACGGTAATCGCAAAGTTTTTAATAGTAATTAAATAATACTATTAAAATTACGGTTATAAGAGATGAGATACGACTTACGGGCGTATAATTACTTTATATTATTAGCGCGATATATATGAGTATATACGAGAAATAACGCTTACTTATATTCTATACTAAAAAGCTGCTAATTGGCGTTTTAAGAAAAGTTACAGTTTTTTAAACTTTTTAAATATCGCAGTTATTTTAGTTATTACTTAAGTCGCTAATGAAAAAAATAAAAATAAGAAAAGGATTTACTTTATAAAACTGGATAGTTTAGTACTATTATACGATATACCGTGATATATTAACATATTTAACAGGATAAAATTAAAGTACCTTCAACACAATCGTATTTAATTAATAACAATATTAATTAAGATATTTATCCTTTAAAGGAAATTGACGGCATATTATTACGTAGAACTTTTCCCGCTAAAAAATTAAAATAATTTGTTAAAGATAAAAAGGAATATTAAGAATTAAATAATTTTAAAAGGAATAACTAGACGAAACTATTATTTAACGAAGACGATTAAATAAAAAAGCTTATAAACGAGAAGAATAATATAAAAGTTAAGTTACTAGATAACTAGTAATATCGGATTATCAAGTTTGTTTAAACGAATATTAAGATTTAAATATTAAATAAATGATTCGAAAGTTATATAATACTAAACGATAGCGATGATTAAGAAATTAATTAATTAGATAAAAAAAGATTATTATAGTTATTTGTAAAGCATTAATATATGAAAAAATTTAACCGGATTTCTACTTATTTTTTAAAATTGTTAATACGTTAAAAAATCGCTTTACCCGAATTTACTAAAATATTACGCTTTATAACTTTACGAACGGAATTAGGAAGTTTATTTCAAGTTAAACGTTAAAAGGTTTCTAAATGAAATTATAACGAATTAAATACTTTAATTTATAAATATTTAACTGGATTTACAGATTTGATTTAAAAGGTTTTCCGAATTTTTCGAATTAATTATTTCGAGCTATATAATTATAACATTTAATCGACTTAATATAGTTATTATATAAACTTTTAACAAAATCCGGGGTTAATATATAATTAAAAAAAGGGATATTTCGCGAATATTGAGTATTTCGAAGTTATATAAACGTTTTTTATAAAGTTCGTAAGGTATTAAAGTAGATATTTCAAATACTTATATAAATAATATATTAATATATCGGAAATTTTTAATAAGATATATTATAAAGTAATTTAAAGAACTGGTAGGAGTAATTTCGATAAATATAGTATTTATATTAAACTTATTATTAAAAATTGACATTATAACAATTAAAAATTAAACGTTAGCGGTTTGCTAAAAATTAGTACCGGTAATTCGTTATTTTAAAGATTAATTCGCAGTATATTCTAAAATAAACGCGATAAATATAATTTTAAGTATTTATTATTAACGTACCATATAAGTAAGTCGGTCACTTTTTGGCACCTCGCAACAACTAATCCAAATAACTTAACTATAGCACATTTAATTAATTCAAATCAAACGTATTTTTTATCGTTAGCCGTATATCTAGCTCTGAATAAATGCACGTATTATAATACGGCTTATTACGGACGCCATATTACCTTTCTTTCCTGCTAACCTATATATGACGGGTACTATCAATAGCTATCAACTACGCGTTTCCACCACCACCCCTTCCAGCTGTCAAAAAAACCTGTCCACCGTATATAGTAAATGTTCTTTTTGATTGGAATTCTTTGTTTTAACATTGATATACGTAGGGTCGAATTGTTGCTCCGACAAGTCCTATAATACCGCGACACGCCCCTCCTACGCGCCCTAAAATAAAAGCCCTGCAGCCTTGCCCGGCAGCCTTGCAACGCGCGCTCTAACCCTTCCAATACGACGTATGTTGCGAATATCTTCCACGTATTAAAACCGGACAAAAAACGCTCGCGTATATGAGTTGCGAATTCGGTTGGTAATTGATTTTTTATCGGTTAGTTTTAATTTTTGCGGATTGGGGGTGATATTAACTTGGACGCGTTGGAGAGGTAATCGGTCGCATACGAGTTGGCAGGAAGGAATAGCAATATGGCGTCCGCAATAAACCTTGTATAATACCTACACTTAGTAAGAAGCTGTAGATACGATCAGCGAAAAAGAATACCGTCGATTTGAATCAATTAAATCTGTTATAGTTAAGTTATTTGGATTTGTTGTTACGAAATGCTAAAAAGTAACCGACTTACTTATATAACCAACTTACTTATATAATACATTAATTAATGTACGAAATTCAAAATAAAACATGATAATTTATATCGAAATGTTAAATAATAATAAATTAATTACTGCATAATCGTTTAAGATGTTTATTATATTCTAGATATTATTAAAAATATACTTAAGAAACTTGAATCGACAAGATTTATATATAGACCCGGAAGTTTATCGGTAATTCTTCCAGTAAGAATAAATAAATTAAAAAAAGAGCACGATTCTCTATTATTAATTTAAAGTATTAACGTAATTAATTAACGATTTTTAAAAAATTACTTAATAGTACTTATATATTTAGACGTCATTAAATTATTCTCAATTAATAACTTCATATTTTGGCGTATAGACAAAACGTAAATAATTTATAATATTATTTGCGAAAAAAAAACGCTTATTGCTTAAAGTATTAAAGTTAAACCAGTACTGAAATTAAGGATTTAACTTAATTATAAAAGCCTAAAGATATATAGGATTTTAGAATTTATAAATATTAAAAGTATCGATCGGAAATTTATTATTACGATAAAAAGAAAAAGCTAATAATTTATTTATTTTACGGGTAGTAGGTTTAACGACTATGAAAATGTTAAAACCAGTTAGGATATTACGACCGATTACTGTAAAACGGTTAAGATTTTAAAGCTTTTAAGTACGTTTAACTTTAGGATTAATAGTAATAACTTAATTATTATTATTATCGATTAAAAATATCCTATTTATTTAACTAATTATTTAGAATTTATATTAGTATAACAGCTTTAACGGTTAAAAGAATTAAATAATTTAAGAATACCCATAAGTAACTAAAAAAAAGTTTTAGATTAATAGAGAAAAATATGTTAATAAAAATATAAAAATATTTAAAGTATATAATATAAGTTATTAAAAAAGATAAAAAGTTACGACTGTTAAAAGTTAAAAAAGTACAGGAATTAAATAACGGTAGTTAATTAATTAGAAATAATAACGAACTATAGCATTTTTCTTATTAATATTAAATAAAATTTCTTAAAACTTTTTCGGTATATAGGGATTTTTTAGAAAAAGTTATTAGGTGTATTTCGTAACTTACTAATTAGTTATGGCCAACTTTTAAAGATTACGATTTAGACCTTTACTGATATATATATAGTTTCCGCGATTTATTTTCATCTTACTTACATTTTTATATTAAGTTTTTTTTCTTACTTATTATACGTTTGTATTTTTTATATATACTTTAGTATTTTAATTAATATCGTTATATTTATTATTACTTTATCGTTATTTAAAGAGATCATAAAATGCTAACGTAATAATACTTTTAAATTAAGCTTTAAAAAGTTTAATTTATTTCTGTTTATAATTTTAAGCAAGATTATTAACGTTCATATTTTCAGTGATTAGGAATTTGTAAAAATATTAATATGGTTATACCATAATAAGATACTTTAAATTCTTATCAATTATCATATTAAAAATGTTAACTTCAGCCGATTTATACATATTACTTATAGGATAATAACGAAATCCTATTGTAATTTAGAGATACGCCGAATATTAAGCATGAAAACGTTCTTGTATTATTATAGAAAATTATTATCATTATTTAACATAAAAAAGATTTTCCATTAATAAATAATACTAATTTAATTTATATGTTTATACATAAAGGAACCGAAAGTAAAATGGTATATATCGTTAAAATTAGATATTTTATAATCCGCGAATGTTTTATTTTAATAGAATAAAAAGAAAAGTTAAAATCTACAATTCTGATTTAGATTTTATTTGAATAATAGTGCTACATATCATCCAAATTAACGGTAATAAAGGTTATGCATATTAAATTAGCATTTTACGTATACGATTAGAACGTATAATTATAGTATTCGATAATTATTTCTCGAATATTCGATGTAAAAAATAGTTTAAAGTTATTAATAACGTTAGAAATAAAGTAATTTAAATAGTATTTTTGTACGAATAATAATAATTTAAACGCCGAAATAAATTTTAGGGTGGATCTATACTTTTTAAGTAATTTTTGTATTTTTCATTATTTTGCGAAATCTAAAATTATAAGGTAATCTTTCCGTATTAAATAAAATATTAATTACGAATTTTAAAAAAATAATTAAAACGTATTTCGGTTTAAATAATATCAATTACGATAAGGATATACTTAAAGGGTTTTAGCTTAATAATCGTTTATTATTTTTTCTGAAAACTATTCTTAATTCCATTTTTTCTTATTTTTTAATTAGAATATACGTATATTTCGCTTATTGCGAATTAACCTCAAAGATAGACGGTAGTATAATATTAAGGTAAACTATGTATTACGTCCGATAATTAGTAATTAGCGAGCTTAAGTTATATTAGTAAGTAATTATAAGATTTTATATCGATAAGTAAGAGATATGTATAAGATAGTTAGAAAACGCTTAAAGTTTTATTTTATCCTACAATAGCCGGATTAAAAAAATATAAAAATCGATTAATAAGCAAAACTTTAAAAATAAGGTAAAAAAGAATAAAAAGAGAGCGTTATAATGCGAAAATTTAACTAAAAGACGAAAACGGAGATTTAAGTTTAAAATATTAAAAGATAAACCTCGTTAACAAAAAAAGGATTAATTAAGAGAATATATATGTTTAATATTTATTATAGCGTTAGGCTTTTACTATTTTCTACGATAAAATAAGAACGTTTTCTATTATAAAAAAAGGCTTAAAATGGGGTAAGGTTTTACGCCTGTATTCGGATTCGGCTAATTTATTAATCTGGATCTTATAACGTACCACATAAGCGAACGAAACATATAAGCGAGAGAAACTCTTTTTGGTACACCTTAAAAATAGCTTCAAATTAAGCAACTATAACATATTAAATTAATTTAAATTAATCGGATTTTTTATTATTAAACGTTTTTATATTCTTTTTACAAATACGCGTATTATGTCCGGGCTTGCTGTAAACGTTATGTTTTTATTCTTTTCTTTAAACCTTTTTGCGACGATTACTTTCGGTTATTATTAATTGCGATTATTTATTACTATTTTCTTTCGTAACTATAAAGATTTGTACATATTTTATAATAAGTATCTTTTTTTTAAAAAAAAATGTTTATTTTTAATTTTTCGGCGTTTATTAAGGATATCGTTCGTTTCGCGTAATAAATCGTATTTTCTTCGAACAAAAGCGTTTTCGTATAATAATATTAAATTATTTTTTATTAAATAATTAACCGATTTAATAATTTTTAATTTGTTTTTGCAAATAAAGTTTTTATTAAATTACTTTAATAACATTTTTAAAAGTTTTTATAAGTAGGGAAATAACGGAGTTAATAAAAGAAATAAAGAAACTGTTAATATAAATATAATTAAAACGTTTAATGCGGAAAAAACGCGATTAAAATTGCATAAAATATATTTTATTTTTACGAATCCCGATTTAATACTATCGGTTATTATGATAACTTTAAACGTATCGCGGAAACCGGTAATAAAATTTTCCGTAATAATATAAGTAATGTAACATCGCATAAAACCCTTAATACGTCGCGAAGAAACGCGTTTTAATTGAAAAAAATAAGATACGTCGAAAGGTTAAAATAAATAAATAAAACTAAAGGGTATGTCAAAGGTAATAATGTTGTAATTAACGTAATATTTTTTAAATTTTATCGAATAATAGTTTTCGTAACTATTAAGAATAAAAAAACGTTTCGATTTTTTCGTACGCAATCGAATATGTTAATTAAAGTATTAAATATATTTTAAACCTAATTTATTTATCGTTTAGCCGTTATCGCTTATAGTAACCTTTTAATCGGGTAGGAATGGGTTATTGTCGAACTAGTAAAAAAAGTAATTGTTTCCGACAAGGATAATAAATAAGGGTAAGGTCTAATTTTAAAAATTTACAACTTGTATTATTATAAGTTATTACCGATTTTTTATTAAACTTATTTAAGTTTTTTACGCTTTTTAGCATTAGTAATAATTATACCGATTATTATAAAAAACGTTATTAAAAACTTTATTTTACTAAAATTATAAATATTTTTATAATACCGTATTTAATAATTATACTCCGATTAAGGTTAAATTATTTGTAATATATTGTTAAATTTTCGTATAAAACTTTTTAATAATTTATTTTTCGACTTAAACGCGTTTCGAATTTTTGGTACCGTTTAATAAAGTTAGCTATTTAATTAACCCCGACGCGTTTGGTAATTTATTACGCTAGTAATAAATTCGCCATATTTTTAATATATTAACGCCGGATAAGAAACGTTCATATATTTAAGTTAAAAATTCGTTCGATAATCGATTTTCTTTCGGTTGGCGTTAATTTTCGCAAATTAAAAGTAATATCGGTTCGGGCGCGTTTATTTTTAAATCGTGCCTTTATAGTGGTATATAAAACGTCGTAAATAAAACTAAACTTTTTATAACTAAGTTTCGAGTTTTATTTTTTAATCTGAATAACTAGGTTCATTCTTGTTTTTTTTATAAGGCGTTCTATAATGTTGGCGTTAAGAAATCGACAATTAAAGATAAGTAGTTGAAATGTGCTAAAAAAGTGTATCGCTTACTTGTATATTTCGTTCGCTTGTATAGTACGTTATACCTATTAAGACCTTTTTTTATTATAAGTTTAACCTTACGATATTACTATTGAAAACGCTTATAAGCTTATTAATTGCTAGGTTTAATACCATAAATATACTCGTTGGCTTTTCTTATTAACCCTTACCCGGATAATCACATACTTAGTAAATTCGCACTAATTAGAACTGAATCTCATCGACCTATTTCACTAAGAATAGCGATATAGTATTCCGGAGACGAAAACGACGATTATATAAGTTAACTACTTATGTATAATACTGGCTCTTATTATAAAAACTTAAACGATTACTTTTTAAATAATAAAGGAAACTAAAATGGATAATAATAAGATTTGCTATGAGGAAATAATGGCTAATTTCATAGATTCTTTTATTATAACTTATTTATAACCAGCGTTAAGAAAAATTTAAAATAACGTTTTTAACGTTTTACGAAATATTAGTAAAACTTTCGGATTAAGACGACCTTAATTAAGAAAATCCTAATATTAACTTTTAGCCACGAGAACAAATCTTAAACCGTAAGCCGAAAAGAAATAACTAGAAAAGTTTTTATTTAGACTAAACTGGCAGTAAGCGAAAGCGTTAAAAATTAAACGTATAAGGTATCCGTTATAAAACGTACTTAGGTTTTTACTATATATTGCCAAATTACTATTATATATTTCCTCGTAAAACCTAAAGAGATTTTCATTTTAATGATAAAATAAGAGTATACGTTTAAAGCCGAATTTTCTCCGATTAGTTTTTAAAGAAAAAGATTAACCGTTTATTTAAAATTAAAAAAAGTACCTTTTTAAAAAAAATTAACCGAAGCCTAGCGTACTTTCTATTTTTTGATTAATATAATATGATAAACGTCGCGTTCTACTTTTCAAAAATTCTATTTCTTTTAAATTTAAGGTTTACGATATATATTTTTAACTTGATTATTAAGTTATTGAATTATAAACCTACCGTATAACCGATAGGGTGTACGTGTTAGGTGCCAAGGTGCGAACCCCTTTCGGGGCTCCAGCGCCCCACCAGTGAGGGTCTGGTTTGTGTATATATAGGGGGGCTTCGCCCCCGAGTAGTTAGGGAAAGACAGGCGTTAATAGTCATTCATTTTACTACCCATACTGCGAACTACCTCCTAGGCTCCTTCTTCTGCCTTTCACTCTGTACTTGCATCCCTTTCTCTGATAGTACGTAAATAATACTTTTATTTCGATTAAAAAACATGAAAAAATTAATGTGGTTGTTTAAAGTTTAACAGTACGAAAGCGTTACGTTTATACAACGTAACCTATTACGACAAATTCGTATTTACTTTAGTATTATTCCGGCAATTTTGAAAAAAAGATATTGGTAAAATAACAAAGAAATTACTAACTGTGTTCGAAACAGGTATAATTAAATTATTATTACGTTAATAACTAAGTTTAATTAGTTTATTATCGAAAATATTAACGTAATAATACTTTATCTAATTTTAATTACTTATAAATAAAACGTTAATTTATAGATAATGAGATTATTACGAAACGTTAACGGTACTATATAGCACCTAAATTTAAGATATCTAGGTCCCGAAATAATCGTTTAATTATCATCTTATATAAAATAAATTCGCGTAAAAGGATTTATAATAGTTAAATATTAAACATATAATAAGGCGAAGGTTAAAAGGTAAATACGCCGTGAATTAAGAGAGAAAATATTTCGATTAAAATAAAGAATCGCCGTCGACTTTCCAGATTTCGAAAAAAATTATAAAGAATATAAATACGTTATATTTATTACTGATAAATACTTAAATTCTATTTAGGCTATTTACTTTAGACATCGAAAGTAAGATATATTAATTATAACGTTTCAATATTTCGTAAAGCTTTTGGAAAACCAAGATAACGTTTTTCATATAAGTAATTAAATGCGATAACGAAAATTGAAAAAATTATTAATGTCGAAATAGATTTTAGTCGCCTTTATCTAGTAATAGATTTAAATGTTTAATACCGCATACTCAAACTTAGAACAGAGGTGTAAAAGGTTTAAAAGATGTAATTAAAAAATAAGTACGATATATAATAATGTTAAATTACCTTCGTTTTTATATATACTTTTAAAACACTAATATATTTATATAACCACATCCCGAAATACGCATTTTTCTAATAAAGCTTATATGAAATTTACTATATTTACCTAGCGTATAAAAACGACGGTATAGTATTTAATCCAGAGCTTTAATAAGCTGTCTTACGAAGATAAAATAATATAACTTACGTTATAACAATTATAATTATAAAAAAATTAAAAGTTCTAAAAGTCAAATTTTAAAATAAAAATTAATTACTTTGTCAGCTACCGATTTAAAATATCTACGAAATTTAGAACCTATTAATTAATAAGGTTATTACTATTCCAGACGTATAATCTAACAAATAGGCTACCTATTAAATAATATTAAAAATTTAAAAAACAAGTTTTTATACAGTATAAAACGAATTACAAAATTATTTCGGATTCTAAAGGTACTTAATTAGAATGATAATTATTTAATATATATAAAAGATAAAAAGCTAAGCGGAATAATGCAATTACCGATTAAGCAAAAGGTTTTTTAAAAAAAAGTACTAACGTAAAATACGTACGAAATAAGGGAAAATAGACCCGTTCGTAAAAGATTAGTTTATTTTTATATAGCCGCTATATTCGAATTATTTCCGTTCTTTAAATTATTATTACCGCTAACGTTTACCTTCATAATAATTGCGATTATTACGTTAATAAAAAAAATAAAAGTCATTTTAAATTCTGTTTATTTTGTTAAATTTAAAATAATGGTAGAAATAAAGGTACTTTACGAGTAATAAGTATTAACCCCCTATATCTTCCGTACTAAAAAGATATTGTCTGAAACGAATATAAAATATAGAAAATTACATGTAATATAAAACGTTTAACCTTTTTTAAAAATACGTACGATGGCTAATTAGTAAGCGAGAGAAAGTTAAGGAATTACTTACCTAAAATACGCGTTACCCTAATCAGAATAATAATAATATTTTAATATATAAATAAATATTTAAAATATAAAACTAAATACATGAACGTAATTTACCGTTACCGCCGCGAGGTTATAAAAAGTTAAGTACATGCGCTTTGAAAAAGATATTCCGTAAAACCGAAAAAGCTTACTTACTAAATTATTTAAAAATTTTTTTAAAAAGACGTTAATTAATTTATTAGTAAAAAGAAAAAATATTAAAAGATCTATAAATATACGTTTATAAATTTAACAAATATAACTAGTGTTAAAAATATAAGTTCCGTTTCGTAATATAAAATAATTAATAAGTTAAAAACGTTCAAAGCAATATATACGTATTTATATTACTAAAAAATCATTTTATGCTTTAATCATTATTATGATTAAATTCGATTTAATACTTAAGCAATATAATGTTATAAACGCTTTTATAAATATTAACTTACCTTACGAAATATTTATAAAAACCCCTTTAAAATACTCGTAAGGTAATAGAATCTTTTTAATTAGGAAAGTATTATATAAATTAAAAGAATTATTTTTGTTATAGTATAAAGATTTTACGAGAAACTTTTAAGAATTAGGACTTAATTTTAATTTTTTTAAACTATATTATCATAATATTTCGCATATAAAATCAAAATTTCGGCGACTAATTAATTCAACAAATACGGAAACGATATACCGTTATAAACAATATAAACTTACAAAAAATTTTCGTTAATAAAATAATTTAAAATAAAGCTAATAAAAAAATTATTTATTTTAATCCGATATTATAAATAAGCTAATTAACTTAATCCTAGGAAAGATTTAAATAATTTTTAAAAGCGCTTATAACTAACGTTAAATTATTAACAATTTTTATTTTATTTTATTTAAGTTTTATTAACGAGTATAAAAAAAATCAATTTTGTCCTTTTCGTAATAGTTAATACGTAGTTTAATATATCTTTTATGGTATCTCGATATGTTCAATTTATTTTAAACTTTAGCGACGTATATTATAAAGCTGTCAACCGAATCATATTATACCTAATCGGAACCAAAACGATAACGTTTTAGTTTAAAAGTAAAGATTTATTAAATACCTAAAACGATACCTTTTTTGCGAATAGTACGGTTAATTAAGAAAGTTTTAAAAGTTACATTATAAAATTATTTAAAAAATCAATAAAATATTAAGCGAATAAGTAAAACATAATAATTACTTTTATAATAAAAACGAAATTATTATCTTTTACGTAAATTATAACAAAAACTTTAATTAATTTTCGATTAAATAAAAAAATAAAAGCGTTAAATATATAATATAATAACTAACAAATTATACGACTTATTAATAACGATATTACGATATATAAATATATATAATCATTAATTACGGAAAATCGCAAAAATTTAATTAAAAAATAATACGCTTATAAGTGATATAATAGTTAACAGATTAGTTATAGCCTTATTATGCGAATTCTTTAAATATTTTAAAATTAATTAAAAATATTAAATATTATTAAAAATTTTAAAAAGGAATTAGCTAATTAAGAAAATTTAATCGCTGGAGGAAAAATAGAATAAAAAGTTATGGCTTTAAGAATTATAACGATTAACGCCGTAAATGCTTTAAGGCGTTAAAAGGGTATATCGCCTAGTAGGGGTACGTTAACACCCCATATACTGAAGAATCCCTTTAATCGGAACAATATATGTTCCGTAGCTAAAATGCCTTAAAGTGCAGTGTGCGTTTTAGAGCACCTGCAACTAGTTATCAATATAACAACAACTGATGTCCCTTATATCTAACAGCATCCGTTTCTCGCCCGCGTTCCTCCCATATATTAAGCTCAAAGTGGACCTTTTTCCATATATGGTTAGCGTCGACGCCGCTCCTGTTATTGCTGTGCTTCCCTTCGTCGCCAGGTGAAATGCGACCTTACATTGACGTAATGGCCGTTAGTCCGCCATTACAAGCAGTCCTCCGAAGCGAGCGGATAGCGCGAACTGCGAGAGATTTTGTTCCTCAGGCTCGGAGGTGGATTATTGCAGTTACATAGTAATGCGATACAAGCCCCACGATTCTGGGTCCTTCCCTTTCCCTTAGCTATGTGGCTTTTGTGTATCCCCATACAAATTTGTATGGGAAATACATGGATTCTTCACTTCGGGCTAGTAATCCAATGGTGTTAAATCGTCAGAAAAGCCCGGACTTTGTACCCGCACTGACTGCAATAATCCGTGCGAGGGTGTATTCCTGGAACTACTTGAGGTCTCTTTCCTAATTAACTACTTTGGTTAAGTTCCCGAGGTGGAAAACATATAAGCCAAACCGGTGTTCTTGGAAAAAGGTCTGACGAAACTCGTTCTCCACGGACTGAACAACGTACAGGATGAGCGAGGGTTTAGCATTGAGTGCGCGAACTGCAAAGGACGGGCAATCTTCGGATGGCAGCAGCCAAGCAACTGGCAGCCCCAGATCTTCCAGTCCTTCTCCTACCTCAATACTCAGCCTCCAAGGTACGGAGCATTTTGTCCCTCTGGTCTCCCTCTCCATCCGCCTTTCTTGTATGGTGTTAGTTGTTAACTAAGTCAAGTGATTGATCGGCTTATCCCCACGCCATTTATACCTTTGATCGCAAGTGACACCGCCGGCAGCGGTGAGAATAATATCTCTCGACAACCAGGCAATAGTGTTCAGTGCCGAAACGACCGTCAAAGTGGTGTCCCTGGCGCGAAAAACAGGATTTACATTGCGATCTCGCTGGCCATAGCGAGCGTAATCATATTCCTCCACCTCTTCCACCACCTGCACAACGAGGGCGCATGCTCTGGAGCCGCGACCGGCACTCGGCAAAGTGATGTTTTTGATGGCAATAGGATATATTCACACCATCAATGGTCCATCCGCACGGCGACCGGTGATCTGAATGTCACGCAGGTTAGTCTGGACAGACCTTCAGTTGACAAAGACTAACCGACATAGGGCACTGATGGGCTACGTGATCACGGGGAATGCGGTGATGTTTCGTGTAGTCGCAGCGACAACCGCGCGGATGGCACTAATCCGGCCTGCGAGAATCTCGGATGTGGTCGTTGTACTCTCGGGAGCTTTTGCACCGACTAAAGGACTGTGTGATATTTCCAGTACGGGACAAGTCAAACACTTCTCTGGTACCAGGTGCGGCAGGGTGCAGGGCGATGCCTACTAGCAGTCCCAAACCTAGGCATAGCCCGCTTGATCGTCTCCAGGCTCCTGGCTAACGCTCGCAAGTTGGGCATGATCAGATTCAGGGATTATTGCCAATATTTTCAGTTCGTGTATATAAAGGGCCACCATACTATCTTGACTTAATTTTAAGATTCATACTGCTCTGCATACCTCCGTGGTGGTAGGCAGTCGCCTCGTGTTCTCAGGCCACACATAGAGGACGTAGTTCAGCTAAAATTTTGCACTTGGTTACGGCAGAACCAAAGCCGCCCTCGTGCATATTTCAAGGCCCTCTCTTCGTCTTGGGGTCATCGTAGGCTCGATCCCAGAGTTGCTCTGGTGGACTCGGGATACAATGTGCATGTAGGGAGGTCGCGAGTCCCCAGAAGCAGTCGCTGGAGCAGCTGAGAGCAGGGAAGAGGACGTGGAGGATGCAGCGGGTGCTTGTCGGGCGGACAGTATCGGCTCGAGTCGAGTAGCAGGACGAAAGGCATCGATGGTGGTCGCAGGCGTTTGTGTAGTACACACTTAGGGACCAAATGGATCCGTGCGCACCCCATTAATCCACCTCCCCCCTATATTAGACCTATAACTTCAATAACAAATTTCTTTATCAAAACACATCCAATTAAGAAGTTATATATATCATTATAAAGCCTTGAAACTGGGCTCTAAACCCTGGTATACCGTCCCCGAGTGCGATAAACGGCTTTCAATTCATTAATGAGTAACTTAATAAGCTTTATTACGAGGCGGAAATCTAGCTGTGATTATGCGTTTTAATTATTTCGAATGCGCGATAACGGCTTTTTTCGGTATTAAGTAGGCGTCCGAATTCGGGCTTAATTTCGTAGATTTTATCCTTTAAAGCGTGTTAAAAATGTTCGATTAGGTTTAAATCGAGCAAATATAGCGGTTATTCGAATACCAAAATTTATATTTTTCGAAAAACTTTTTAACAGCGTTAACTTTATGTATTAAAGCGTTATCTTGGATAAATGAATTATTGATTTCGTAAAAAAGAAAAATATTTTGCTCGAAAGTTTCGATACAAAGCCGGGAAATTTTTCCGCCGCCAGGCGAATCCGGATTTCCTTCGTAAAAGACGATAAGAAAAAAATCGTTTTTACTTTTACGTTATTATATTATCTTTTAAACTATAATAGAAAACAAGGTTTTCGTATAATTTACCGGATTTATTAGGTTATTTTATAACGTTTTAATAATAACCGAAATATTATTTAATCCGGGCGCTTAAATACGTTCTATATAAATTATTCGTCTAAAAACAATTTTAATAACAAATACTTCCGGTTATTTCGTTTAAAAATTTCTTTGGTAAAATATAACCGCTTACGTACGTCGTCGGGCGTTAAATAAATCTTTTTCGCAGCGCGTTATTTTTTTTAACCGTAAGCTTACGGAAAAAACGTTTAATTGTTAATATATTAATATTAATACCCGTCTTTTTTTTTAAACTCGCGGTACGGATGTCGAACGACGGTTTAATTAATAAAAATATGAAATTAAGCGATTTTGGATTAAATGTTAACCGTACCCCCATAACAGGTTATGGACCGTTTTGTAAGTTATAAAACGTTAAAGTTGTTCCTTAATTCGCTAACGGTCTATCTGTATAATTTCGGCCACCCGGGTTTGGGTTGCTCCCGTAGCTATAGCCCCAATTATAAAGGCCCGGGCTTCCGGACTGAATTCCTAATTAGGCCGACGATCGACGACAAAAACGGAAGCAGCCTTATCCAAATCCATATTGTGGTTGATGCGTTATTGGATTGGGAAGCTATAAATGGCTACAATATATGTCGGGGTTGTGGAGTGGGGTTGTCCGAGCGCACGGATTCATTTGAGCAATTAGTGTGTATCTTTGGAGGCTGCCAATACAGCAGGAGGGTCAACCACTCTGCTTTGCACGGCGGGACGGTCCTGCCCTTTGGCGGTTTCCTGACCCCGTCGCGCTGCGGCTTTGGCAGGAAAACCACCTCCGCCAGGATGTGGATCGTCATTCCGGCATGGCAGTTATGTGGTAAATGGGGTTAACTGAGATGGTGTAAATGAGGTGATGTGAGAGAGAACCAGCCGGTTCTCAGCCGCAATGGCAGGGCTGTGGAAGCTGGGGGCGGCCTGCTGCCTGCGGCCAATAACAGTTGCCAGGCAGTCGGTGACAGCGCATTGGTACTGGGCGGAAGGCCGTTCGACGGGAGGCACAATTTCTCGTTGTGCAAAGCTGATCTCTGTAACGGCAGCACAACATAAAATGTGGCTATGTCCGTCACTAGCGCACAGGGCTGACTAATTTGCCCCACTTCTGGACCCCACCACAGACCTCCGTTGCTGTCCCGCGTTAAGTTAAAACGCGACCCCCGCTTTTAGACTTATGTACTGGTATCTGAAAGCACAGCAACGTTGGCCCCACAGTTACATTATTAAGATTAAGTCCTCTTTTAAGGTTGTGGCCAGGGTACTAAAAAACTGCTACTAGTATTAGTAAGTAGGGCTACTAGTAGATACTAATAGCTATTAACAGTAACTAATATTAGCAAAAACTTAACTTTATAATTTTTATAACTATAACCATAATTTACACTGTATTATAAGCTTTTTTTTATAAATGTTAATATTAATACATATATAAAAAGAGGGTGCGGATATTAATCTTTATACATATATTTAAATATTTTAATATGTATTATTCTTATTAACAAATAGATATAGTATAAATTTTATTATATTAATAGTTTTAAAAGATTCATTATAATTATAGGTTTATAATAATAACTTACCATACAAGCTCCTCGAACATATAAGGTCGTCGGACATTTTTTTAACTTTTTTTACCACATATCTCTAATCGTTTATTTTTTAATACTAATATTATAAAACGCCTTATAAAAAAAGCTAGAATGAACTTAGTTATTTAGGTAAAAAAACGAAACCGAAAATTAAGTTTTAAACGGTTTAGTTTTATATATAACGTCCTTTTATTTATTTTAAAAAACCGACTTTATGTAAACCTTTTTAAGCTGATATTTGATCGAATTTGCGAAAACTAACAATAACTAAAGAGAAATTTATCGTCGACCGAATCCTTAATTTAAATACGTAAGCGTTTTTTATCTGGCGTTAATATGTTAAAAATATGATAAATTTGTTACTTATATAACGCGTTACAGAACGCGTTAGGGTTAACTAAATAATTAACTTTATTAAATAGTAAAAGAAAATCAAAAAATGTTTAAATCGAAAGATTAATAACTAAAAAGTATTATGCGAAAAGTAAGAAATATTTTATAAATAGTTTAAATTTATTCGGGTTATTATCGTAAAAGACAGTATTAAAAAAGATATTTATAATTTCGACAAAATTAAATTTCTAATAAATCTTTTTATCATAAAGGATAAAATAAGTATTAATAAGAAAAAAATAATAAATAAATTGTAATTATTTAAATTATTAATTTTTAAGGCTAAGTTATATTGTTATTTAGTATTATAACTGAAACAAAGTATTTTAAAACATACTTCCGCGATAATTTATTATTAAAAACTGGTTAAAAAATTATATTTAGTAATAAGAATTAAATAATAAACGAATTAGGTTTAAAATAGGTTTAATATTTCGATTAATATATTCGAACGCGTATAAAAAATTTGAAACGTTTTTTTATTCTCGACGGCCATAAAAGGTATTATTCGATTAAATTTGAAAAATGTTATGTTAATTACGATATTATTATATTTTATATATTAATGCATTTTTCCAATAAATTTTAAATTTTTAACGTATTTTATTTTCAAAAATGCGTTAATTCCTTATAAATTGAAAATTTTCTTACCGGTTTTAATGACGCGTTTAACGTTATTATGATGTCCGATAATATTAAATTCGTTTTATTTAATTCTATTACGGTTTTTTCCGAGTTTCAAATTTTTCCCGTTATATTTATACCGATTATTTTATTGTTAATTTCCGCCGGTTTTATTTTCCTATTCGCGAAAACTTTTAAAAATATTAAGGGGAAAAAAAATACAAACATTACTTACCAAAAAAGCTTAAAAGTTACCAAAATAACTTACGAATAAAAATGTTTAAATCTGTAGTTTTTTTTAACTAAGATTTAATAAATATTTTAGCATGAGACTGCTTAATTTAAATAAAAACTACTAAATTAGATAAAATTAATTATACCTTAAGTAAACGTTGAAAAACTAAAATTAAACGTTTTTAAAAAAAGGGATACTTATTATATAAAAGAGGTAAACTTTTTTAGCCGAAAGAAAAAGTAGTAAAAGATTACAACCTATAATAATTAAAGGTAATCGTTGCAAAAAGGTTAAAACCAAAGAACGAAGGCATGGCGTTTACGGTAAGCCCGGATATAATGCGCGTACTTATAATAAAGCTGTAAATACGTTTAGCGAAAAAAATCTAATTAATTTAAATTTGTTAGTACGGAATGCCAAAAAGTATCTAACAAACTTATATATCCGAGGAGCTTATATAGGATATTATAATAAGTAATCTTTTAGATATATATACGTTATATATATATAAGCGTAACACTTTTTAATATTTCGTTATAATAAATTTAAATAATTTAATGATAATATATTATATTATTTAAAATTAATCGGATATTGTTTCACTAAACGTATTTAAATTTTTATCATAAATATGCGCATTATATTTGAGCTTGCCGTAAATATCATATTCCCGTTTTTTCGTCGTAATCTTTTTATGCCGATTATTTTTAACCGTTATTAGTTATATTTTTCTCGTACTTTTTTTTAGGTTACAATAACTTATTCTTTTTATATAATAAATATCTTTTTATTTCATAAACTTTTATTTTTAACGTTTTATAGTTTTCTTAAAATATAATTAATTTCGTACAATTCAGCTATTTTTTACTTAAAAAGGGGAACTTAATATTATAATACCAATTAATTTTTACTTAAAAAATTAACCGATTAAACGATTTATGTCAGCGAATTATCTTTATAATTTTTAATCTTTTGTTGTAAGTGATCTTGTTATTTTGTTAACTTTTAAATATTTTTAATATTTTCATAGGTAAGATAATAAAACCGGCGCAGGTTAATAGGGAAACAGTCGGTGTAAACATGATTAAAAAGTTTTAAGTTCGGAAAAACCATATTATAATCGAATAAAACGAATTTAATTTTCGCAAATCCGGATTTAATTTTATCGAATATTATAACAATTATAAACACGTTGTAAACATTAATAAAGAAAGTTTGTTTTACAATTTAAATATAGAAGATAATAGGTAGCGGTAGGCTAAAGGAAGGTAATTTACGACCTAATCTTAAATTAGATTCCATAAAGTTAATATATTCAGTTATTTCTCTTTAATATTTTCTACTAATTACGAGATAATATATTTATATAAGTGTATAGGTCGGCGGCTAGTTGGTTATTATCCGTAGCCCTATTAGCTCTATATTTGTATAATTATTTCCTTTTTTATATTATTAATTTTTAATAGTATTATTACTTATTAATATGGCATAATCGTAAAATTAATTATACGATTTCGCCAAATGTCCTTTGTTTGTAGGTATATAAGTTATATTATGTTATAAATAATTCTCGTATTAAGTAATTAATTATGCTCCGCCCGGGGTTTTCTTTTAATCCGTTTTACGGCTTTATTTACTTTTTCTCTTTTCTTCTTCGCGTTTTTATCTCCGTTTTGTTTGCATATATATTCCGTTTAATTTCTCTTTTACTTTTATTTTCGTATCGTCGTTTCCGGTTACGTTCCGTATAATCATAGTTTTATCTTTATTCGTAATATTTATTTCCCGCTAGTAATTTCCCGAAATATAATAATTCAATATTAACAAAAGTTATAAAATTTTTAAAGGTTATTTGTTTAACGCTGACGATATGTAGAACATTAATCGTACCACGGGCGGTAATAAGGCTTATTATATTTACCTAACGTAACGTTACTTCGATTACCATATAATTTACGTTTAAATTTTAAGCGCGTTAAATTACATCGTAATTATTTATTATTATAAAACCTCTCGTACCTTAATTACGTATCTTTAATATAGTTAATATTATTATTTAATTTCCGTTTAAATTCTGGTTAATTTTTTTAATAATACTGCTGAATTTAACAATTATATCGCCTTTAAAAATGAAAATCTAATTAATAAGTTTAATACCGCCTATATTGCTAATATTTAAGCTCAACGCGACGACGTATTTATAATTAGTTACCGTCTTTACGTTTTTACGAAACGGAACTTGCCCTTAAGGCGGTTATTAATAAAGAAATAGCTTTTTTAATATATTTAAAATATATATCCGATTATTTGTTGCAAATAGAAAATCAAATTTTAACGTTATATTACAAGTTTATAAATATAAATTATATTTATAAACTTCTTAATCCTTTTCTTACTATTTTACTATTAATTTCTAACTAGGCGTAACTTTATAGTAAACTCATAAATAAGAAAACTTTCGAAAATCGTTATACCGCCACGTTTCCCCCTTATAAATACTTCTTACCCGTCTTTTAACGTTCCGATAAAACTTTAATATTTATCAATAACTATAATTTAAAAAAGCTTTTAACTAGTAAGGTTATTATTAAATTTAAATATCTTAAACGTTTAAAGAACGGCGACTTATTTCCGATGAACAACCGATTATATTTTAATTATTTAAACTTTATCTTTCTAAAAATTCGAACATTTTTAAGTTTTTTTCGGATTTTACATTTGTTAAAATTAACAAACGTACCCGTATTTTACCCTCGTATATTCTCTGACCGCTCTTCGGTTTATTTACCTTGATTTTTATAATGCGCTCACTAAAAATTAATTAACGTAAAACCTAATAAATAAATTTGAAATGTTATTTTTGGAATGAAAATATAATTTTTTTCATATCGTTTATCATTTTCCGTTTACATTTTACTTTATTTACAAAAGATGTAAATTTTAATTTTTAATATTTAAGTCTAATATAAACTCGAAAATCGAATATAAAACTTATATATTTAAAAGAAACGTTCGACTTTATTATAATATCATTTTATCTCCGGTTATATTCCGGTTTATTATATTTATTTATTAAAAACCTAAAAGTAATTATATAAAAAGCTAAAAAGAGTTATATAACACCGTTTTAATTAGTGTATTAACTAACATATCGCCTATAAGTGTATAATCTATTTTAATTAAGCTTTTTTTACGGCTTTTTGTAATTAATAGTAATATATATTTATATGTCGTAATTTCGTTATTAATAAGGTAATATTAGCGTTAATAAACCCTATAATTTGTTAGTTATTATATTATATATTTATTAGTTTTATAGTTAAAATAATTTTTAATTTTTTAATTAATTAAAAATTAAAATTTGTATTTTATAATTTACGTAAAAAATAATAATCCCATTTTTATTATGAAAGTAATTATTATATTTTATTTATTCGCTTATTATTTTGTTATTTTTCCGAATAATTTTATAACGTAAGTTTAAAAACCTCTTTAGTTAATCGTATTATTTATAAAAAAAACGTTATTTTAAGTATTTAATAAATTTTTACCTTCGAATTATAATATTAACGTTTTGGTTCCGATTAAGTATAATATTATTCGGTTGGTAAGTGTATAATATATATCGTTAAGATTTAGGTTAAATCAGGTAAATCGGGATACCGTAAAAAATATATCGGGTCGCGTATTAATTAATACAAAAAGGATAAAACTTATTCTTTTTGGTATTTACTAATAAATTTTAAATAAGCTAAATTAAAATTTAGTAATAATTTAACGTTATTTATAAGTATTGCTAGGAAATTATTTAAATTTTTTATAAAAATTAAATTAATAAATTTATTTATAAAATCGTATCAAAATAAGTAAAATTCTTATTAGGTTTATTTTTAATTAATTCGATATTAAAAAATTATTGTAAGTTTTTTTTATAAAGATATATTATTTCCGTCTTTGCTGAATTAATTAATCGACGAAACCTTAATTTCTTTCGCGAGATATTATAATAATATTGCTTACGAAAAAGAGAATAAGCATTTTTTAACGAATAAAATAACCAGGTTCGTAAAAAACGGGGTTAAATTCAATTTTTTAAAATATTTTAATAAACTTTTTTCTTATAATAAAAGTAATTCTCTTAATTTATATAAGTTTTTTTTAATTAAGCAAGTTTTAGTATATTGCGAGTATTTTAAGGGCGTTTTTATTTATATGTCGTAGGGTAAGTTAACATTTATAAAAACGTTTATAACGTGATATTACTTAAATTTTAAGTCGAATTTAACCGTAATAATAATTAAAGTTCGAAACGATTTTTGTAGTAAATATAATTACGTATATATTATTATAATCGTTTTTAAACTATTACTCGTTTCGTATAACGAAATAAATCTTATATTTTTAAGGCTAATTATATTTATTAAATTTGTAAACATATATTTATATGCATTTTAAATTTTATTTTTTAGCAGAAAATTAATTAACGGCTTTTTAAGATCGTATTTTATTATAGTTTTGTAAACAAGGTTTTTCGGTTTTACGTAATATCTTTTTTAATAGGTATATATTTAGTTTTATATAATTTCGCCAAACTAATAATAAATTTCGCCGGTATATCCATTATAACAATTTAGGTAATATTTTAATTTTTAACATATTCAGATTATTCCGATTAAGATAACGCGTATTTCGGGTAATTATTTTCCTTAATCTTTCGCAACTTGCCGGCCGGTTATCGAATGTATATATGGAATAGGCTTTTATATTTAATATTAAATATTACTTTTTATATTGTGTAATTATTGCGGATAATATCTTTTTAATACGGAACGTACGGAAAAGATTTACTCGTAAGATACTTTTATTTTTTACCGTTATTATATATTAAATAAAAGGACGGAAACTCAAAATTTTTTCGATTTTTTTCGTCAGCGTAATAATCGTAATAATTATTAAAGTAAATAAGAATAGCGGTAATGGTTTAAGGGACGGAAATATTTTAAATAATAAAATTATTTAAGGGTATTTAATTTCTTACGAATAATTCTTTTTTATACGTTCTTTACGTTAGCATTTTTTAAAACTATTTCTTCGATTTAGCTAATATATGAATTCCGTTTAAGTTTTTATTTTTTTAAATATATATTAAATAGTTCTTAACTTCATTTGATATTTTTATATATCGTAATAATTTTTATAACTTTTTAATTATAACCTATAGAAAAGTATTCTTTAAGTTTTTAATATTATATAAAAAAATAACTCTTTTATTAAATTATACGTTTCGAATGGTAATAACTGTATTAATTAATAAATTCCAAGTTTCGTAAATATTCGTACACCTGTAACCGACGAAATATTTAATTTACGTTTACGGATTTAATTTTTAACGTTTCTTTCATAACGGTAAATATTATAACGTAAATTATATAATTATATATTTATAAGTAAGCTTATTAAAGTTTTCGATTAAGTATTATAATATTATTATTATACGTTAAATAAGTATAATATATTACGTATAAATTTTGCTAAAAAAATATGTATTTAAGAATACGGTTATATAAATATGTTCTCCCTTTAAAGTTATATATAATTAAAAACGAAAATAATTTAACGTTATTTCGTTTCGTAATTATTTTTTTCTTAATTATATTTTTTAAACGATTTGCATTTCCGTTTTAAACTTAAATATGCCGTATTTGAACTTTAAATTTACTATTAAAAAAACGATTAAAATATATTTCGAAAGTAGTAGTTTTTTAAAACTTCGTTATCGTATTCGATTACTTATAAGAGGATTTTATTTTGGTGTTTTAAAATACTTAAGTAATATCGAAATACTATAATTACTATATTTTATTATCGATTTTTAATGTAAAAATTCTAAATAAAGCTTAAGTACTTATTGATTACAAATATAATATATTTATACCTTTTAGAGCTTTTTTCGAAATTTGTAAAATCGACGGCGAGTTTTTATCCTAATCGAGATATTTCTTTTTTCAATTCGCAGCGTATTTACCTTTTAGTTTTCGCCTTATCATATATTTAATATTTACTTATTATGAAACTTTTTAACCCTACTTTTTTTATAAACGTTTAATTAAATGATTTTTAAGGTTTGGATATTTTAATTTTAAGTATTATATAATCCCGTTACCGATTCGCAGTAGTTTCGTTATATACGAATTAACGTTTCGTTTATAAATAACTAAAACTATTTAAAATATTATTACATTAATATATTTAATAACGAATTAATTAAATTTATTTATTAACGTAATAATAATTTAATTATATTTATTTTAAATATAATTGTTATTATTTTTAATTCTTTTTCAGAGTTACCGCCGTAGCATTAAATTGTATAAGAAAATTTCGTAATAAGTTACGTCGTATAAATATAATATATTTGTTTCGTTAAAGTTTCGAAAAAGTATACTAATTTTTCCTTATTTTTTAATTAGAAGAAAGCTGTTATTTACGTATACCCCGTCGTTTATTACTGTTAATTTAAGATTTAAAAACTTATTAAATAAAATGAAAAGTTATGTTATAAATTTTCAATCTCAAAGAGATAAATTTCTTAAGGGGTAAAACGAAATATTTATAACGTTACGTTAATATTTATTTTATCCCTTTTAAAAGTTACTGTATTTTCTATATATTAAATTTTTCTATAAATTTCGATAAACGGTTGAACTTTTTTAAAAAAAATAATTAATAATAATACGATTTTAGAAAACTTATTTAAAACTTTTATTATTTCGAAAGTTGTTTAAAGTTTTATTAAAAAATACATAAAAGTATTAAAATAATTTGTAGAAAAAATTTACGTACGTTTTATAACGTATACGTTATAAGTTTAATTCGTTACATTTTTATTTATTAATATTTGGATCTAAAATAAAGCTTTACGACCACCTTATTTTAAGAATTTCCTAAAAATTTTATTACGTAATTAATTATTAATATTTTTAATTTTCTCTTAATTTAAATTATTTTAATCCGGGACATTAATAAGTATCCTGTAAAACGGTAAAAACGTTATTTTAACATTTTTTTAATAATTATTATAAATTTGTTATAACTTAATAGTTTAGTAAATTTACCGTTATTTCCTCATAATTAATCGTACCGTTATCGATTTCGGCTTTTTCAATTATTTAAAAAATAATTGTTCAAATTTTAATAATAAAAACTAATACTATATATAAGTTATTAACTTATATAATCGTCTTTTTTCTTTTTAAAATATTATATTATTATCTTTAGGTTATAATTTCTTGCTATTTTATAATTTAATTATTCAGGTTTTTTGTTAATTTTAAAAATTATTATAACCGTTCGCGGTATTTCGTTAAATATTAATTAAGAACTTATTATTATATACCTTGCCGGATTCGGCTAAATAAGTATATTACTTCCGTAAGGTCTCTCTTCAAAAACTTCTTATTTTTTTAGTTCTTAAAAATACCGACTTTAAAATTAAATTCGCAAAATCGTTAATATTGTTACCAAAACTATTATATTTCCGATTTTTATAAATATACGCTGTAAGATTTTAATTATAAGTTTATCTACCTTCGGTTCTTATTTTAAGGGTATTTATTAAATGTTTTATTGGATCGATTTTTTCGGTATTTTTTTTAAAAAATGTACATATAAATAAAAACAAGGTATTAATTCGCGTTATATAACGAATTCGTTACTTTAGGTAAAAAGTTATATCAAGTTCTATAAATTTAATAAATTACGAAAAACTTTGATTAAAATCGATATAATTCTAAAAATTAAATACGAAAGTTTTAAATTAAAATTCGCTTTTAAAACGATCTTAATTTTTAGGTCCTTTACAAATAACGAAAAACGTTAACGGTATGGTTATTATTTTCGTTATTAACGTATTTAGCTAATTGTAATTAATATATAGCTTATATCGTTTTAAAAATCCTTAATTAATGAATATATACCTAAATTAAGCGAATAAAAATTTTAATTATTAGATATAAGGGACATTAGTCGTTGTTATATTCAGTAACTAGTTGCAGCTGCTTTAGAACGCGTACTACACCTTAAGGTGATCTAGTCCCGGAACATATATGTTCCGATCAAAGGGATTCTTCAGTACATGGGGTGCTAACGCACCCCTGCTAGCCGATATGTTCTCCCTGCTAACGGCGCCTTCAGCCTCGTTTACCTATTAGACGATAGACATAACCTCGCTATCTGGTGTTCTAGTTCCATTCAACGCGGCCAATGAGAGCATTCTAGGACTGGGTGAAAAAAATTTCGGAATCTGAAATTTTTTTCACCCAAAAACTGGGGCCAAAGGTGGTCTCATCCCTGTTTAGGAAAGGCCTTCTCTGGTTTATGGAGACGAGCTAACAACCCTTGCGGTGGTTTTTTCTTATGCACTAATGTTTTGTGGGGGTTGACATGGGTACCCCTGCACAATTCCAGTTGGACGTCCTGTGCACTATACCAATCTACGCCATATCTTGGTGGCGTCGTAAAACGATACCTCCTTTTTCAACGACGTCTCGGTAAATGTTCGTAGGGTGTTAGAAGCCCGGTATTATCCGAAACGATTATAAAATATAAAAAATAGCATTTAATGTTAGACATAAAATTTATTTCGTATATATATTTAATAACCGGCCGGTAAGTTATAGAAAATTAAGGAAAATATTTATCCAAAATACGCGTTACCTTAATTTAAATAACTTTACTATATTAAAAATAAAAATATTACTTAAATTATTAAAACGGATATACCGGCTGAATTTATCCTTGCCTCCGTACGGTTATAAAAAGTTAAATATATACCCGTTAAAGGAGATATTTCGTAAAGCTGAAAAAGCTTATTTATAAAGTTATAAAAAGATCTAATTTTAAAAGGCCGTTAATTAATTTTTTATGAAAAGGAAATAAGTTTAAAGTATATATAGGTATACGTTAATAATATTAATAAGTATAGCTAGTTCTAAAAATATAAGGCCCGTTTTATCGTACGACGCGATTAATAATTTTAAAAATATTTATAATAATATATATATAATTATATTTGTTAAAATATCGTTTCGAGTTTTAATTATTAATATGGTTAGGTTCGACTTAAAGTTTAAGCCATATAACATTATAAACGTTTTTGTAAATAATAACATATTTTATAAAATATATTATATAAACGTTTTAAAAATATCCGCAACGTAGTAAAATTTTCCTAATTAGGAAAATATTATATGAATTAAGGGAGTTATTTTTATTATGGTAGAAAAATTTAATTAGAATATTAAAAAAGCTGGAATTTAACCCAGTTTTTTACGAAATTCATTATTTTATTTATTAAAAAGTATTTAGTTTTTTATAAACGATATTATTATAATATATCGCGAAAAGAATTAAAATTTCGTCAATTAGTTAAATTAATAAAGCCGGAAACGGTATATTTTTACAAAGGGTAAGGATTTAAAATAATTTTGCGGTAACGAAATAATTAAAAATAAACTTAATAAAAGATTTTAATTATTTGCATTTAATTTTATAAATAAATTAACTAACTTAATTTTAAAAAATATTAAAATAACTTTTTAAAAATATTTATAATTAACGTTAAATTATTACAAAATTTTAATTTAATTTATTCAAGTTTTGATAATAAATACTAGAAAAAAATTAGTTTTATTTTATTCGTATTTATTAATATACGATTTAATATATTTTTTACGGTATTCCGATATGCCCGTTTTAACTTAAACTTTAACGACGTATATTATAAAGTTACCGACTGAGTTATATTATATTTAATTAGAATTATAACGTAAACATTATACTTCGGGGGTAAGGATTTGTTAAATACCTAAAGCGATCTTTTTTCGCAGATAATACGATTAATTGAAAAAGCTTTTAAATTTACGTAATAAAATTATTTAGAAAAATATAAAATAATAGGTAAATAAGTAAAATATAAAAATTATTTTTATAATAAAAGCGATATTATTATTTTTTATAAAGGTTATAGAAAAGGTTTTATTAAATATTCGATTAATTAAAAATTAAAAAAATATTTTAACGTATTACATATATAAGCGCAACAGATATATGAGCGTAACATTTTTTAGCAACTCATAATAATTAATCCAAATAACTTAATAACACTATATTGTATTAATTTAAACTAATTGAATTTTTTTTGTTAAACGTATTTATAATTTTTTTACAAGTACGCGCATTATGTCCGGGCTTACCGTAAACGTCATATTTCCTTTTTTTCGTTTTAGCTTTTTTGCAACAATTACTTTTAGCCGTTATTAACTGTATTTTTCTATTACCCCTTTTCTTTTCGGTTAGGAGAATTTGTTTTTTTCATAGTAAGTGTTTTTCTTTTTTGGAAACGTTTATTTTTAGTTTTCGACATTTGTTTAAAATGTAATTAGTTTTACGTAATTACGCGGCCTTTTGTTTAAGAAAAGCAACTTTCTGCCAAAATATTAATTAATTTTTACTTAAAAGATTAATCGATTTAATAATTTTTACCGGCGAATTATTTCGATAATTTTAATTCTTTTTTGCAAATAACCTTTTTATTTTATTATTTTTAGATATTTTTAAAGGTTTTTACAGGTAAGAAAATAAAACCGGCGGAGGTTAACGGGAAGACTATTAACGTAAATATAATTAAAGAAATTTCGAAAGTGAAAAAAACGATATTAGGATCGAATGGAATAAGATTAATTACGGCGAATCCGGATTTAATATTGTCGGACGTTATAATAACATTAAATGCGTCGTAAAAACCGTTAAAAAATTGGTTTTAGCGATATAAATATGATAACGCTATATTAAGTTTTTAATGTATAACGAATAAATACGCTTTAAAAGAGAAAAATAAAATACGTTAAAAGTTTAAAACTGATACAAAAAATACGCGGGTATATAAAATATAATAATATCGTAATTGGCGTAATATTATTCAAATTTTATTAAATAGTAATTTTCGTAATTATCGAAAATAAAAAAATGTTTTAATATTTTCGTACGCGTTTTTTATATTAATCGAAATATTCAATTTATTTTATACTTAATTCGTTCGTTATTTAATTATTATTATTTAATGCGAAATTAATTTTTAAGCTAAGGTTTCCCCGTTATAATAATAAATAACGATATAAACTAATTTTAAAAATTAAGAACTTAAATAATTATAACTTATTTTTTATTTTTTTTGTTAAGTTTATTTACGTTTCTTACGTTTTTCGGTATTAATAATTACTATACCCGTTGTTATAAAAAACCTTATTAAAAATTTAGTTTTGTTAAAATTATAAATATTTTTTTATAATGCCCTATTTTGCGACAGTAGCCCGACAAGTTCGAATTATTTGCGAAATATTTCTACGTTTTCGCATAATATCCGTTAATAATCAATTTTCCGATTTAAATACGTTTTAAGTTTTTTTTACTGTTTAATAATGTTAGTTACTTAATTGATTCCGATACGTTACGTAATATATTACGCGAGTAATAAATTTGCTATATTTTCAACATATTAACGCCAGATAAAAAACGTTCGCGTATTTAGGTTAAGGATACGATTAACCATTAATTTTTTTCAGTCGGCGTTAATTTTAATAAGAAAGGAATAATATTAATTCGGGCGCTTTTACCGTTAAAACAATATAGTAAAATAAAAAATAACACTTTATAAATAAAACTAAGCTTTTTATAATTAAATTCCGGGTTTCATTTTTTAACTTAAATAACTAAGTTTATTTTCGCTTTTTTTGTAAGGCGTTCTATAATGCTGGTATTAAGAAATGAATAATTAAAAATAGGCAATTAAAATATGTTAAAAAAGTATTGCGCTTATATATGTGTTGCGCTTATATGTGTGGTACGTTATATATAAAACCGTTAAATATATAATGCGATAATTAATAAATTAATTAGAATTTTATTACCTAATCTTTTTCCGTATATTAAAAAGTAATTAAAATTACTAAATATTACGAAAACTTTTAATAAGGGGAAAAAGATTTTACGAATAATTTTAAAAAAGGAATTAGCTAGTTACGACAATTTAATATTCGGAGAAAAGGTACAATAAATAGTTATGCCTTTAGAAATTATAATGATTAACGCCGTACATGTTTTAAGACGTTAAGGCGGTATGTCAGTTAGCAGGGATGCTAAAGCACCTTATATACAGAAAATTCCATTTAATCGAAATATATATATTCCGGAACTAGATTATCTTAAAATATAATGCGCGCTTTAGAACACCTGCAATTAGTTATTAATATCACAACAACTGATGTCCCTTATATCTAACAACATCACCCTAGTTGGACGGGCCCGCGGCTTATCTTAAAGTACCTATAGCTATCGTTATTTCTAATTACCTTTATTTCTTTTTAAACCTTCGAACTTCTTATAACTTTTATATTAAAAATATTATAACAAATTAAGTCTATATTGCCTTTTCGTAATAATTTCCTTTAAATATTATTAATGAACTTAACAACTAAAAATTAGTTTAAGTATTATTAAGCTCGAAAGGAATCCTTTGTAATAAGAAGTTTTACAAAGTTTAAACGGTTTTATTCCTCGAATAAATTATGGACTTCACTTTCGAAACGGCTTAAAAGATTATAACAACGAGTAACAAAAATATAACACATATATTTAGTTAAACCTGACGATATTTTACATTGCTTTTATTTAACATAGTAGTAAAAATAAAAGGATATAACAAAACCTAACTTTTCAAGATATATGAATTATAAGGTAACGTTTTTAGGCCTTTGAAACTGTAATTCTTATTTAATAATACGGGTAAATATGATAAAATAATTAAAAATAAAAACTTTATCTATTAATCTTATTTAATAAATAAAATAATCTTTAAGAATAAAAATTATTTTCTTAAAAAAAGATCGCATTATAAGCTAACACATTTGGTTTAAACGGGGATAGTTAGAACTTAGGCTAATTATTCTAATTATTACTAAAAATATTACGTAATTTTTATATTAGCTAAAAGAAACTAACAGAAAGAATATTAATAAATAAGATAAGTAAGTATAAACATTATAAGTAACAAAAAGGATATGTACGCTTGTTAAATCCCGTCATTTTAACAGCGAGAGCTTGTAACATAACTTTATTACTTAAAATACTTTTAGTATTACAAAACGTGATTAAGTTATTTTTTAATTGCTCAGATTCCCACGATACCTCTCTTAACATAAACCTGTACGTTTAGATTTAATAGTTAGTTAACTAGCTTAGCCGTTATACTAAGCTTTCAAAAGCCTTAACGTTTTTACGCTAATAACTTTATGAACGTTTTTATTCTATTTTAATAATATATTTTACATTTTTAAATTAATATATATATCTCACCAGTATTATTAGAAGTAACCTGAAAGTTTTTTCTAGTTCTATAAAACATATATTATATTAATACTTCATGCCATTTTAAATACGAAAAACTTATTTTTAATCCGTTATATATTTTCTACTTCAACGCAATACAATTTATTCTACTATTTTACCGTTATATATAATAAATGCCGGGTTTAAAGCGCGCTTTATATTTCTTAGTTACCCGAATACTTTAGTAAAGTTTAACGTATAGTCAAGCCTAGTAATACCCGCTTAAGAGGTAAGCTCAGCCGCCGGCTTTTCCGTATATTTTATAGGGGAATGGCCCCGGGGTGTTCTCTAATTAAGTTTCGACAGGGACTTCCAACACACCTGGAGTTAGAACTGCTGACATTTTAGGTCATCTGGCGAAGTCGCTAGTCCTTTCTATTCTCCTACCAATTTTCAAACTTAATACCTTTGTACCATGCTAATTATTCATCAAATAAGATATAATTATTATGACCTAACAGGCTTGGCCCTCCCAAACGGTCGGGACGTCAGGGAAATCAGCTGCGACCTGGGCCAAAACGTCACGTGACCGGCTTAAAAGGCTCAAGGGGCTTAGCGCCTTAAGTCAGTTCAACGGAGGAAAGGGCTTAAGAGTTTGAGCTAGTTAAACACGTTAAGCCAAAATTAAAGTATATACGTTCGTTAAATTTTTTATTTAAATAATAATAATTTGTACTATAATTTTGTTACCTAAAACGTCCTTAGTATTACGAAATATAATTAAATTACCTTATTTATATATTACTTAATTTCTTATAATACTTTTATTAATATAAACCCGTACGTTTAAGGTTATTAACCAGTTAATTAATTTAGCCGTTATACGTTATAAGCTTTTATTTAATAATACCGTTAAATTTTAAGTAATATTTAATACTATTAAAATATCGACCAACATTTAAAAAAACTTTACTTAATAATTTTAGGTCTATATCCGTAAGCTTAAAAGAGAAAATTGACAATTTAACAATTAAGTTAAAACTGTTTTAATAAAACTTATTATCGTTATCAAAATAAAATCTAAAAAATTAAAACCTTATAACGGTAAAGGAAATCCGCAAACCTTTCTTATTTAAGTACGTATTTATTTACGTTTTTCGAATATTA
Source organism: Monosporascus sp. GIB2 (assembly GCA_004155935.1). Lineage (NCBI taxonomy): Eukaryota > Fungi > Ascomycota > Sordariomycetes > Xylariales > Monosporascus > Monosporascus sp. GIB2. The sequence goes on from QJNV01000044.1 coordinate 67,496, forward strand.
ATAACATACCCGAACAGATTTTCGCTGTAAAGGCATACTTTATAGAAAATGCAATTAATTAATTCGAACTTATTGTACGAAATTCCATTAAAAACGTAAAAAATAATTAGGAAAGTTTAATTAACAAATTTCTTTTATATTAAAATGGAGCAGGGTGTTACGCCTACATTTAGATTCGGCTGATTAGTTAGTTCGGATTTCGTATATATATTTAAACGTTTTTCTTTTCGCTATGGATTTAACCCCGGTTTATTACTATTTATTACGCTTTATATATTTATTTAGTACTCGGTTTAACCTTATAAATATATACCTTGCCTTTTTTATTAACTTTTACCTAGATTATAATTTTTATAAATTTTTTACATTAATTAGAATTAAACTTTCCCGGCCTATTTTAAATAGTGGTTACGGAAAGGCGATTAGCTTTAGTTAGCTACCGAGGTAACTTTCGATTTTTCGTTTAATAGTTGGAGGAAATAAGGTTTTAACAATAAACGCAGGTATTACGATTACCAAAGTATAAAGGTACGTATTACGTTTTATATGATAACGATTATATAAAGATTTAACGATAACAAAACGACCTGAAAGTATTATTAATTAAAGGAAGTACTTAAGATGAAAAATTTATGAAGCTTTTCTTAAATAAAATTTTTAATTAACCGCTTTCGAGAAATTATATATTTAAGAAATATATCGATTAAAGAATATAGCCTAATATATATATTTAAACCGACGGCAGGATTTAAGATATAACTTAAACCCCGAGAAAATATTTATAACCAAAGTAAGGGTTAAATATTAATTAATTATCGAAAACTAACTATATAAACTTTAAAAACGTAAAAATACGTTATTAGTAATATATTTATATAAATTTTAGATGAATCGGAAATATTATAACGCCGATATAGTTTACGATACGGATTTAATTATTAATATAAGCAAAACAAAAAATAGAATTATAAAGCCTCTAATTTTAGTTATAAGAAAAAAAGTTAAGAAAGATTACGATTTAGTTATAAAGTTAGAAAGTTAAAAAGGATTTATCGATTAATATAATTTGGATTATTTTCGCCCTAATCCGTTAATAGCTTTTATAAACCATATTTACAAGTATCTTATAAAATTCGTTATTATTAATTAGCAAAATTATCGTAACGTTAAAGTTATTAATTAAATTATTAATCGTAAAGTTAAAAACGGTTATGTTTGATATTAACCGATAATAACGTATCGATTAAGAGAAATAGGTTTACCTAAGTAAAAAAAAGAAAGATAATTATATTTCGATTACGAAAAACCCTGAAAACGTAAACGGGAATCTTATATATTTTAATCTTTTTTATATTTACATAATCAAATAATAATATTAATTTATTAAATTATATTAACCCTTAATTATTCATTTTTAATTAGTAAATGCTATTAAGATTTAGCCGATTTGCTAGAGGTCCGTCGAAATTAGCTAAAATTGCTATATAGTAAAGGTTATTATTTGCCCCGGAGTTTTATATTATTCGGAAAAATTAAAGTTTGGTATTGAATATTATTAACCGTTGCCGATTATTAAAATTTGGATACGAAAGTAATATTAATAATAAAGTACGTTTAAATAATTTTATTAGTTTTTTTAAAATTATTATAAAGCAATTAAAGAACGATTATAAGAAATACCGGATAATATTGTTAAAATATTTAAAGGAAAATACGTTTAATTTATTTAAACTTTTTTATAGATTTTTATTAAATAACGATTCCGATATTCAAAGTTACGTTTTTACAATTTTTTAATCCGATTAGATACAGTTTTCCGCAAGATATTAAAAAATTTATTTTGCTTATGGTTTTACCGAATACGTCCTCTTTTTAAATTTTCATTTTTTTGGTACCGTAGTTACCGATTAGTTCGAAAAAGTTAGTAAAATATATCCGAAATAAAAGTTAATTAAAATTTATATAATTAATAAGTTATGATATTAAACGGATAGCTTTTATATAAAGGATTAAGTTAAAGTCGTTTTTGAAGGAATTATTATATGGGATAAAACGGTTAAAAACGTTTTAAAGATTTTTAAGTTACAAAATTTAAATAGGTGCGAATTGTTAAAAATTGGTAGAAAATATTAACGAATTAAGTTTCAGATAACTTATTTAATTAAGTTTATAAGAATTAATTAAACTATACTGTTAAGGGTCGTAATGCAGTGAAAAAGGTTAAGTTTAAGAATAAGATTATAAGTAAGAATAAATATATTAAAAATTTGTTAAAAATCTTTTAATTAATTATTTAGAAGAAATTTTAAATAGTTTATTCATGAAGTTCGAAAGTTTATATACGATAATTTATAACGAAATTATAATATTAACTAGGGATTAGGTTTTTAATAAGGTCGGATTAATTCGATATAAAGGATGAAAATAATTATTAAATACGGTTCGTTTCTATTTTAGTTAAATAAAAAAAATACGATCATAAGTACTTAGGTTTGTTCGATAACATATTTTAATAACCGAGCCTATTTTATCCGTAAGGCGCGATTGAGTATTAAAGTTTGCTAATATTTTATAAACGTTAAGGATTATTTAAGTACAATAGATTTAAAATTTTAATAGTTTTATTGAAAAAATGCGAAATTTGAAAATTACTCGAATTTATAATATTATCTATTACTTAGTTAAAAAATTATATGGTTATCATATTACGGTATTAATTTATTAATTCATGTATTAAATTTTTTTACCGGATAGGTTTAATAGGATAGGGTTTTACTGTAGATAAGGTAATTATTAAGGCCGTTAAAAATGATTTAGTAATTCGGAAAAAGGATTATATTAGTTTTATAAGAAAGAGAGATATGTAATAAACGTTTACAGATTTTTTTTAAATATGGAAAATATTGGTTTTATTTTATTCGACGATAATTTAGATACTATTTATTTTAGAAATAAAAATGATCGAGTTAATTTAGGCATGGTATAATTTCTAATAATATTTTAAAATTAAGCGATTAACGACAGTATTTTTATTTAGAAAAAGATTTTAAAATCGATTTATAATTTTAGGAGTTTCTTGAGTTATATTAAAGATAAGATAAAATATTTTGATTATTAATTAAAAGTTTTTGATATTATAAGAAATTTTAAACTTTATGCCGATTCAGAATTAATTCGATTTAATACTTTAAATAAATTGTAACTTCTTATAATTATAAAGCCGAATCGAATAAAACTAGTTATTAATGAAAATTAAGTTACCGAAATTAATAGATTTTATTTCGTAATAAAAAACGGGATACCGTTTTATAAAAAAGTATTATTAGTTAATTAATTATAAAATAATTTTGTTAAAAGTAAAGGTTTTTAGTATTTCGAGAAAGTTCGCGTGTTAAGAATTAATATAGGTAATTAATTATTTATTTTTATTCATATTATCTTAATTAAAAGATTTAGTAAGAAATAAAAAACGGATGAAAAGTTTGTAAAATGGAATAAAGTCGACGATAGCGAAATTATATAAGGTAGATTTTTGTTTATAAATGCCGAGATAATAATATAAACGAATAATATTTTTAATTACGAAGAATTAATTAATTAATAATTGGTAAAATATTAGAAACTTAAGATTTACGAAAACAAAAAAAAAATTTCGATTATTTGGTTGAAATTAATCGAAATTTGCCTAGATTTTAGTAAAACTTTTAAGATTTTTATGTTACGAAGATTTTTAAAACAATAAATTGTAGGAATAAGAAAAGGATTAAATAACGGAAGTAAAAGTCCGTAGTTTTGAGCCGATTAAATCGTAATAGGTTTTTAAGATTTTTATTATAAGTATTAGATATAAATTGAAAAATAAATAAAAAGTTAATATTTTATTAGTATAGTAGTATAGCCTGATTAAATATATTACCTCGTTATTTAGGTTTGTTGTTAAGGTTGGATTTAGTAAAAGAAAAAACTTAATTAATGGTACTATCGATACCGACACTGAATTAAGTATTATAATTTTATTATACGTTAAATAATAAAAATTAATAATAAGATAAATACTAATTTTTTTATAAGTTTTAATTGTTTTAAAACAACTAAATTTGAAAGTATAATTAAGCTTCTTATTTAGTTAATTAATTAATTATTTATTATTTCGTTTTTTATTATCGATAATATTTACTTTACGCAACCGTTAATATTAGAATTTAGTTTTATATTAAAAACGAAAATAATATTAAATATATATTTCAATATAATAAATGGATTTTTGGAGTTTTAACCGATAATGATTATTATTTTTTTTAATACCGGTAAGATAAGTTATACGTAATATCCTCGTAGATAATTAGCTAGAAAAAGTGCAGCCGGTAAATTTATAAGTTGCTTTATTGGCGTAAATAAGCTTATTAGTAAAATAATAATAAATTAGTTATAAATCTTTATATGTTTTTAATTAGGAATATCTATTTTAATTATGATTATAAAATAATTTAAAAGGTTATAAGAAATTAATTAATTTTAAGGGATAAGACTTTGAGATAGTTTAATGATAAAGAATTAGTATACGTTTTATATAGAATTTTGTAAACGGAGGTATAATAAAGTGAGAAAAAGAAAAAAGGATATAGTTTAAATTAATATTATATTTAAATCCCTATAAAACAAAATGGTTTTTATCGGTGATATACTAGGTGATAAATCGGTATTACCTGAAAATTTAAAATAAAAAGTTAAGAAGTTTAAAAAAGTTAAACGGGCGATTAAAAAGTAAAAACAAGCTTAAGACAAATTTGGTACTTTATTTGTAATATTACTTTTCGATTTATTTCTATGCGCCGAAAAAGTCGATTAATTAAAATAAAAATACAGGTTGTACTTAATTAAATTGGTATCAAATTTACTCGTATAGAAAAAAAATTTTTATAAAAATATTATTCCGGAGGGAAGTTATTTTAAAATAGGATTAGTAAGAATGTAGTTAGATTAAAAATATTATCGTATCGTTTTACGAAACTAGCACGATTTTTTATAAAGCGTAATAAGTTAAAGATATTATGGTACCGGTTAATATAAGAAATAAATTAATTGACATATTACGAATACGTATTAAGAAAGAAATGTTCGAATAATTGCATATTACGTACCGGAATACTTAATTTTTTATAAATAAGAAAAATAGTAACTTATGACTAATAAATTTTGTTACAAAATTAAATATTATTATTTTACAGGATAGGTTCGTGCCGGAAAATTACGACGAATTCTTTGCAGATTTTGTTATATATTCGTTAATTTCTTTAATAAATTTTCTTTCCAGGTACGATTAAGTTATTTTAATTTTTTGTTAGTAAAGATATAATAATTTTCGCGATATCGTTAAAATTATTTAAGTATATTATTATGCTGATAAGTTTTATTAGTTTAATAATTTACTTTTATTAAATAATTGAAAAAGATCTTTTACGATTTGATATCAAATATTACGCATTTATTTGTAGATAACGTTGGTATTAAAAATTTAAAAACGCGGTATAACAATAAAAAGATTTCGCCCGGGATTCGACGGTTCGTTTTTAAATATATCGTTAATATAAATAAAACCTTTTTTAATTACGAACTTATCGAAATTATAATTAATATGTAAAAACATTAATAATATTATAAATTTGCGGTTATTAGCCGATGTTTTTATAATACGAATAATTATTAATCCGATATAACGAAAATAATAAAAATTTTGAAAATCGGATTTTGTAATATCGTTTTGGAAATTCAATTTTTTTTAAGGATTACCGTTTATTACTGCTTATTTATTATATATTATATTATTAAGGTACAATGTTTTACTTATTTATTCCGTAAGAATTAACTTTAAATTCAATGTTTTATTTAAAAGTATATTATAAAGATATTTAAGAAAAAACTTACGCCGGTTCCGATTTTGATTACGTTTAATTATCGTTTTGAAGTAAGCGAAATTATTATATAAACGAATGTATGCCGAAAAAAATTTAAAGATACGTTAAGTTAAGTAATTAATAGTATAAGGTACTTAGTACGTTATGAAAGTGGTATTTAAAAGGGAGTAAAGTTAAATTACGATATTATTAAGTTAAAATGTTAAATTCTTTTTAAAATTTTAAGGCGATTTTTAAGTTATATTTACCGCATTCGATTTACGTTAAAAATTGACGTTAAGATATTAATTATTGAAATTAATAATTTTATAAGCTTTTTATTTAATGTTTTATTAACCCGGTGGATTACGTAAATTAAGTTGTCTGATTGCGAAATTAGATATATTTTTGGTAAGAAACATACGGCCGTTAATACGGTATTAAAAAGGTTAATTAAGTTTTTTAATAAGTTGGACGATTAATAAAAATAAGAAATCGATAATTTTATTAATGTTTAGTGAGATGTTATACGGATAAATTCTATTATTAAAATAACTTAAATGAAAAAAAATAAACTTTTTATTTGGATTTGGTTTAAAAAGTCGCAAAAATATGTTAACGTGCTATATAAACCAGCTGTACATACAAACGAGTTATATATTTCTTTTATTATTTTTATTTTTAACTTTATTTATTTATTTTCTAATAATTATAATATGAAACGGTTTAAAAAAAAAGAAAATAAACTTAACCGTTAAGACTAAAAAACGAAACCTTAACTTTAATTTTAAAAAATTTAGTTTTATTTATTAAATGTTATTTATTATTTTAATAACGCGAGTTAACGATAATTACGTCCGGTTCGATACCGTATTTAATTGTAAAAATTAAAGTTAATTGAAAAGAAATCGATTGTCGAACGAGTTTTTAATGTAAATACGCGAGTATTTTTTATCCGGCGTAAATATATTAAAAATATGGTAAATTTGTTATTTGCGTAATGTAACGCGGGATACTTTAGAGTTAATTAAGTGTTTAATTTTGTTAAATAGTAATAAAAATTCGAAACGCGTTTAAATTAAAGGATAAATCATTAAAAGTTTTATACAAATATTGAAAGATATTTCGTAAAGAGTTTAAATTTATTCGGGTTATAATCGTAAAATACGATATTATAAAAAGGGATATTTATAATTTCGACGAAATAAAGTTTTTAATGAGAATTTTAATAGTAACCGGTATAGTTATTATTAATGTTAAAAAGCGTAAAAAAATTAAGTAAGTTTAATAAAAAAAAAAGTAGAAATAATTCATAGTAATATATATTATTAACTTTTGAGGTTAAATTCTATTTTTATTTCTTATTTCTATGAACAAAAATTATTTTTTTCCTTAATTAGCCGATAATTGATTTTTATCCGATTGGAAAATTATTATAAACGATAACGGCTAAACGATAAATAAATTGAGTTCAAAATAGGTTAAATATTTCGATTAATATATTCGAATACGTAGAAAAGGATTAAAATATTTTTTTATTTTTAACGGTTACAAAAGTTATAATTGATAACATTTGAAAAATATTACGTTAATTACGATATTATTCTATTTTGTATATTTACGTATTTTTTTATATTTTCTATACTTTTTTAACGTATTTTATTTTATTTTATTAAAAAGTTATATGTAACATTACGTTATTTATACTATTAAAAAGCATTTCGTCGCCGGTTTTTACGAAATGTTTAAAGTTATTTAATAACTAATAATATTAAATCGGGATTCGTAAAAACGAAATATATTTTATTTAATTTTAAATACGTTTTTCTTCGAATTATAAGTTTTAATTATGTTTATACCGATCTTTTTTTTATTTACTTTTATCAATTTTATTATTTTTTTTATTTGCCCGAATTTCTAGAAAATATTATTAAAGCGATTTAATAAAAGCATTATTTGTAAAAATAAATTAAAAAAAATTAAGGTAATTTACTAATAAAGATAATTAACTTAGTTAACTTTTAATAAAAAATAATTTAATGTTATTATACGAAAATGTTTTTCTTCGGAAGGAATGCGGTTTATTACGCGAAACGAATTATATTTTTAATAAATACTAAAAACATAAAATAACGTTTTTAAATAAAAAAAAGTTATTATAAAAAAGTATAAATTTTGATAGTACGAAAAAAAAGGTAATAAATAATTATATTTGGAAACGGTTAAAGGTAGTTATCGTAAAAAGGTTTAGGTAAAGGAACGGAAATATGGTGTTTGCGGTAAGCCCGGATATAATACGCGTATTTGCAAGGAAGATATAAAGGCGTTTAACGACGAAAAATCTGTTTAGTTTAAATTAATTTAATATATTATAGTTATTTAATTAGAGTTTGTTATTACGATATATTAAAAAGTATATAGTTTGTCTATTTATTTAATTTGTTTATGTAGTACGTTAAGTTTTTAAAGATATTAAAAATTTTTAATTAATTTCCAGATATAATAATAAGATAACGGGTTATTTTTAAAAACGAAATTTTGAAATATTTTATTTAAAACGGGATTTTGTAGTATAAGATAAAAAAATAATCCTGTAATTATAAGGTTAATAATAGTAATTAAAAGTAATTAATAATAATTAAGTAAATTAAAAAGATTATAGTTATAAAAGACATAATATAATTTATCGACCTTTAATTATTTTATATTATTAACGCGATATGTATGAGTATATACGAGATGTAATATTTGTTTATATTTTATATTAAAAAATAGTTAATTAACGTTTTAAAAAATTTCACCGTTTTTTAAATCCTTTAGATATCGTTATTATTTAAATTATTAATGGTGAATTTATACCGAATAATAGTAGTTATAAAATTATTATTGAAATTCAACACGAATTATCCGGTTTTTTAAAGGTAAAAACGTTACGTATAATTACGATTATAATAATTAAGAAATTGTTAAACGAATAGATTTTTATTAATACGGAAATTTTATTAAAATTCAAATTGATAAAAAATTTACAAATAAGGGCGAAATTATCGAAACGTGTGAAATATTCGAAATTAAATGAAAAGTTAGTATTACGTATATTATTTGGGGGTAAGGATTTGTTAAAGTACAATATATTCCGATTGTTAAAAATTTAATAAAAATAAGGCGTAATATTAGTAAAAATTGGGTTACAATTTTGCCCAAAATAAAGGTCGCGGATAATATTATTATAAAAAATTACGGTTTTACTGTTGTAAGTTATTAAACGCATAAAAAGTATTTTTACTAATGGAAATTATAATATAAGAAATTAATATTTTAAAGGAAAATTTAATTATATAAAAAAATTAAGTTAATAAAACGTAAGGTTAATAACGTTATTAAGATAATTAGGGTAAATATTACGTAACGCCGTAAAGTTACCCGATTTGTTAATTAAAAAATAAAAATAAAATAAAAATGTAATTTCTAAAGACTAAGAATTTGGTATTATTATATAATATACCGCGATATATTAATATATTTAAAAAACGAAATTAAAATACCGGTAAATAAAGCCGTCCTTAATTAATAACATTCTTAAATACAAAATTTATCGTTTAAAAAGATTAACGGGATATTATTACGTAAAACCTGTTGTATTAAAAAATTAAAGTAATTCGGTAAAAGTAAAAAGGGATATTAAAGGCCGATTAATTTATAAAAAAAATTAAATGAAATTAGGATTTAATAAACCGGATTAACGATAAGATTTTATAAATATAACGATTAATATAAAAATTAAGCTATGGGAAAATTAATAAGTTAAAATTATTAAACCTATTTAAATAAATAACGTTTCTTATAAACGAGTCGGGTATTTTTTTTACATTTCGCGATAATAAATTCGACTTAAATAATCAAATTATTTTATTAAACGTTTTTATATCCTTTTCAGAAATAGGCGCATTATATCGAAACTTACCGCAAACGTTATATTTTCGTTCTTTTAATTAAACCTTTTTACGATAATTATTTTCGGTTATTATTAATTACGATTATATATTATTTTTTCATAAATATCTTTTTTTCTTAAAAATATTTATTTTTATTTTTTTGGTATTTACTGAAAATATAATTTATTTCGCGTAATAAGCCGTATTCCTGCTTAAAAATAACGTTTTTATTTAATAATATTAAATTATTTTTATTAATAAATTACCTTAATAGTTTTTTATTTTTTTCTAACAAATAACGTTTTTAATAAATTATTGGGATAATATTTTTAACAGTTTTCGTAAATAAAGAAACAACAAAAATAATAAAAATAAGGTAAAAAATAATTAATATAAACATAAAAAGAATTTTTAAACCGAAAAAAACGGAATTAAAATTAAATAAAATAAATCTCATTTTTACGAATTGTAATTTAATATTATCGGTTATTATAATAACTTTAAATCCGTCGCGAAGACCGGGATAAAATCTTTTTTAATAATATAAATAACGTAACGTCGGATAAAACGTTTAATATATAATAAATAAAAGCCTTTTAATAAAAAACTAAAATATGTTAAAAAATTAAAATAAGTTAAAAAATAAATAAATATATAAAATATAATAATATCGTAATTAACGTAATATTTTCTAAATTTTATCGAATAATAATTTTCGTAATCGTCGAAAATAAAAAACGTTTTAATTTTTTCGTACGCGTTTAAATATATTAATCGAAATATTGAACTTATTTTAAACTTAATTTATTTATCATTTAACCGTTATTATTTATAATAACCTTTTAATTGGATAAAAATAAATTATCGGCGAACTAATAAAAGAAGTCTTTTCCCGGTCAAAATAATAAATAAAAATAAAACTTAAGCTTAAAAATTTACAACTTATATTACTATAAATTATTCCCGATTTCCTTATTAAATTTATTTAAATTTTCTACGATTTTTAACATTAATGATAATTATACCGGTTATTTTAAAAAATTTTATTAAAAACTTAATTTCGTCGAAATTATAAATATCCTCCTTTATTTTATTATATTTTACGATTATAACCCAATTAAGTTTAAATTATTTACTAAACATTTTTAAATTTCCGCATAAAACCCTTTAATAATTTAACTTTTAATTAAAAACCCTTTAATAATTTAAATTTTAATTAAAAAACATTTAAAAGTTTTATTACTATTTAATAAAATTAGCCATTTAATTTACCTTAACGCATTTTGTAACACATTACGCAAATAACAAATTCGCTATATTTTTAACATACTAATACCTAACGGGAAATGCTCGCGTATTTAAATTAAAAATATATTCAATAATTAATTTCTTTTTAATCGGCGTTAGATTTCGCAAATTTGGAATAATATCAGCTCGAAAAATTTACCGTTATATCACTTCTTTATAATCAATAATGCAACGTTATATATAAAACTAAAACGTTTAAAATTAAGTTTTTAGTTTTTTCCCTCCGCCTAAATAGCTAAATTCATCCTAGCTTCTTTTATAAGGCGTTTTATAATGTTGGTATTAAGAAATAAATAATTAAAGATGGGTGGTTAAAATGCCGAGAAAAGTGTCCGACGCGCTTATGTATCCGACTCGTTTATAGGATACGTTATTAAAGTTTAAATATTAAATAAACGATTTAAAAGTTATGTAATAATAAACGATAACAATATTTACGCAATTAATTAAGTAAACTAAAAAAGAAAATTATTAAAATTATTTATAAAATATTAATATATAAAAAGATTTGACCGGATTTCTGATTTTATTTATTCCTTAAAATTACGACTGGAGAATACAGTATTTAAATTTATGAAAATATTGCGACTTTTAATTTTACGGGTAGGGTAATAAGTTTATTTTAATTTAAACGTTAGAGTATTTTTTAATCCAAAATCCGCCGAATTAAGTAATGTAATTTATTAATATTTAATTAAATTTACGGATTTCGTATAACATTCGCCGGGAATTTTTCGAATAAATTATTTCGAAATGTGTAATTATAACCCACGATCAATTTAATATAATTATTATAAGAACTTTTAACAAAATCTGGGATCGATATAGAGCTAAAAAAAATAAGTACATTCCGTATACGCCTAGTATTTTGGAATAGCAATAGCGTTTTTCGCAAAGCTTATAAAGTACTAAATTAGGTATTCCGAAAACCTAGATAAATAACTTAATAACGTACTAAAAGATTTTAACGAAATATACAATAAAGTAACTTAAAAAGCCGGTACGAGTAATTTCGATAAATATAACCTTTATTTCGGGTTTGTTTCTAAAAATTAATTCTTTAACGATCAGAAATTAAGCGTTCGCGGTTGTTTAAAATTAATATCGGTATTTCGCTATGTTAAGTATTAACTCGTAATAAGTCCCGAAATAAACGCGATTAATATAACCTTAAGTATTTATTATTAATAAACATATAAATTTAAAAATAAAAAAGAGTAACTTATTTCGAAATGCTTAGTAGTAATATAAGTATTAATTGTATTATTATTTTAAATATTAATTATACCTTAAATATTATTATTACGGTATTTAGAAAATTTTAATCGGCTTAAGTTTATATATAAGCCTGGAAGTTTATCGATAATTTCTCGCGTAAGCATTCCTAAATTATAAAAGAACAATAATTTTATTACTTTAATTTAAAGTATTAATATAATTAATTAGCGGCTTTCGAAAAACTGCTTAATAGTACCTATAATTTTAAACGCTGAGGGATTATTTTTAATTAATAATTTAACATTTCAACGTACAGAAAAACGTAAATATTTTATAATAAAAATTTTAGAAGGAAAATACTTATTATCAAAGTAACAAATTTAAACCAGTACTGAAATTAAGGACTTAACTTAATTATAGAAATTTAACAGTATATAAAATTATAAGGCTTACGGATATTATAAGTATCGATCGGAATTTTATTATTATCCTAAAAATAAAAAGTTAATAGTTTATTTATTTTGTAGGTACCAAATTTAAAGAATATAGAAGTGTTCAAAATCATTAAAATATTACGATAGATTTTTATAAAACGGTGAAGTTTTTATATATTTTGAGTATATTTAGCTGTAAAATTGGTAATAATAACCTAATAATTATTTTCGACGAAAAAAATAATTTATTTATTTAATTAATTACTTAGGATTTATATTAATACGAGAAGTCTAGCGTGCGGAACGGTTAGATAATTTGGAAATATTTAAAATAAACGAATTAATAAATGAAAATAAGCAAATAAGGATATAAATGTATTTGAGATATATGATAAAGGTTGTTAAAGAAAAAATAGAAAAATATAAAGGTTAAAAGTTGAAAGAGTATAAAAATTAGGTGGCGGCAGCTAATTAATTATAACCGATAATAACTTACCGTACTTTTTTTTAATAATATCGGATAGAATTCTTTGAAGTTTTTTCGGCATATTGGAATTTTTTTAGAAACATTATTAGATGCACTTAATAATTTATTAATTAACTGCGATAAATATTTAAAAGTTACGATTTGGACGTTTTCGAATACATATATATATTATTTACGATTTAGATTTATTTATATATTTGTATATTTATCTTTCTTTATTAAATCCCGTTCCCGATTTATTATACGTTTATATCCGTTTATTTACATTTTGGTATTTTACTTAATTCTGTAATATTTATTATGGCCTTATTATCGTTTAAAGAAATTGCAAAAAAACCGCGAGATAATATCCCCGAATTAAGTTTTAAAAAGCTTAATTTACTAAATCTTGAAATTTAAATAAGATTGTTAACATTTATATTTTAACGATTAAGAACTTATAAAAATATTAATAAGGTTATATCATAATTAAATATCTTATCTTCTCGTTAATTATGTTACTAAAAGAGCTAATTTTAAGCGATTTATATTTGTTACGTTTTGGGATTAGGAAAATTATTGCTTATAAAATATTAATAAAATCTTACCTTAGTTTAGAAATACCTCGATAATTTGATATAAAGCCGTTATTATACCGTTTTAGAAAACTTTTATGCTTTTCTAAAATAAAGGTAATTTACTAATTAATAAATATTATTAACCTAATATATATATTTATACGAGAAGTAACCGAAGGAAAATGGTGTATATCGTTAAAACTAATCGTTTTATAGCCCGCGGATATTACATTTTTATAAAAGCCAAAATAAAAACCAAAATCCGTAATTCTGATTTGGATTTCATTTAAATAATAATTTAAGATACTATCCAAATTAATAATAATTAAGCTTATATACATTAAGTTAATATTTTATATATGCGATTAAAGGGTATTATTATAGTATTCGATAGTTGCTTTTCGGATAATCGATATAAAAAATGCTTAAATTTTACCGATAAAACTGGGAATAAGTTGGACTGGATAATCCCTTTATACGAATAATAATAGCTAAAACGCCAGGATAAATTGTAGGGCAACCCTATAACAAGTAAGATATTAATCGAAAACTTCGCCAAGATAATTAAAGAGTATTTCGGTTTGAACGATAGTAGTTACGATAAAGATATACCTAAAGGATTTTAGCCTAGTAAACGTTTATTACCTATTTTAAAAATTTTTCTGATTTTATTTTTTCTTTATATTTTATTTAAAATACCCGTATACCTTATTTATTACAATCCGACCTTAAGGTTAAATTTTAGTATAATATTAAGGCGAAATATATATTTTGTCCGATAATTAATAATTAACGCGCTAAAGTTATATTAGCCGGTACTTAAAAAATTTTATATTATTAGGTAAGAGATTTATACAAAACAGCTAGAAAATGATTAAAACCTTATTTTGTCCTAAAATGACTAGGTTGGAAAAAGTATAAGAAGTTGATTAATAAGCAAAAGTTTAAAAATAAAGCATAAAAAAAAGGAGAAAGCGCTATAATATAAGGATTTAATAAGGAAGTAAAGGCGGAGTTCTAAGTTAAAATTGTTAAAGGATAAACCGCGTCTACTAAAAAAGAATTAATTAAAAAGTTATATATATTTGATTTTTATTTCGGGGTTAAGTTTTTATTATTTCTTATAATAAAATGAAAACGTTTTCTATCATAAGAAAAAAGGCTTAAAATAGGACAAGATGTTACGTTTGCATTTAGATTTAGTTAATTAGTTAATCCGGATCTCGCATGTATATTAGAACGTTTTTCTTTTGCTATATGTTTAACCCCAGTTTATTACTACTTATTACATTTTACATACTTATCCATTGCTAGGTTTAACATTGTAAATATATACGTTGCCTTTTCCTATCAACCCTTACCTGGATAGTGATTTTTACAGGTTTTGTACTGATCAGGACTGAATCTCCCCGGCCCATTTCATTATATACTAATTTCGAAAACAAACTTCGCTTTAATTTCGGTAGTTCGGATAAGGAAAAATTTTCAACTTAAAAAACTCTCGACCTTAAGTAAAAAAGATCTATGTTTAAAAACGGTATTAATTTTAAAACTTTAATTGTTAAGGCCGGATTAAAAGATAAAAAGGAAAATATTTTAATCAATATATTTTACAAAAGATTAAAAGCTAACGTTAAGGACGAAATAATTTAAATAAAACAAATATTTGCCTTTAACGAATATATCGCGGAAATTATCAAAATTAATAACCGATAATATAAACGATAATAAAAATGACAAAACGGATTTACCTTAAAGATAAACAGTCGAAATAATAATAATAAGCCGAAATATTTAGCAAATATTAGTACCCCCCAAAAAATAACATTTCGTATAGAACAAAATTAGGACTCATGGAAATCGGAACCATTTAATAGTAAAATATACGGCAAATTAGGTGCTAGAACTGTGGCAAAATGGGTTATAAAGTACCTGAATATAAGGCGCCTTAGAAACCTCGATAGAACAAGCTATAAACCTTAATACTTACGGGATAGCTCTAAAATAACTAGGATAAAAAAACTTTTACCATTATCCGACGAAAAAATAGCCCCCTAAAACTTTCGTATACAAAAATATAACATACTTGAAAAAAAAACCAAAAGATTATCTTAAGCCGGAATATAATAATACGTTAAACGATAACAAAAACCCCCCTAAAAAAACTATAAAAAACATTTTTTACGGAAGCAATAAAAAAAATTCCAACGACGGATAACCTGGATAATTAAAAAATAGCTACAAAACATTAAGGATGGACCGAAACCGTCTATCCTAGAATACTAAATCGCTATAAACGAATGCAGTTTTTTATTACAAACGTATATAATACCCCGGCCATAAAAAAATAAACGTTTTATTTATTAACGAATTATAGATATAATTAAGAAAATCGATTTTCTTAATAAAACGGGAAAAAATAAAAACGATAAATAATAATACCGATACCTTCGAATTATTAGCCCCTAAAATGTTATGGACTAAAAAAACAATCGCCTAAAATTAGCCTAAAGAAAAATAATATCTATAAAAAAACTTCTTCTATTATTTTAAATGATGTGATTACTAAACGGAAAACGAGCTAATCAAAAAAAACAATTATTAAATATTACCAACAAGGTATTACGGAATTATAAATGCGATTAGCTTATACCACGGGTCCGAAAAAAAGGATAGGTAATTAGGGAGGACATTTAATAATATAGCACTTTAAAGGATATTATATCAGAATAAGTTAGCAAAAAACTGTTTAAAATTTAAAACGATTATTTTAAAAATTTAAAAGTACAATTACGACGCTAATACCGATATATATAACAGCTACAAATAACTAATTAATAATTCAGATAACGAGTTAACGAATTGAAAGATAAAACAAAACAATAATAGTAACATATTAAATAATTACGGAATAAAATCGACTAATTATACGCATAAATACGATTACGAAACCCAAAAAATAAAAGTTATCTTTAAGAAAGCCGTAAAATGGCAAAACTTAAAAAAGATAAAAAAACTCTCAAAAAAGGCTTTAACAGTAATAAATGATAACGATAACCCTATTATTTTAAAGATACGAATTAGGACATACTGTTATACCGCTATGGTAAATAGCGAAGCTTTAAAAGATAACTATATTATATGAAAAATAGATAACAAACTCAGACTATTATGGACATATAAAAAGAAGGCTTACATCGCGAATACCACCAAAAGTTAATTATTCCTTTACGATAATAAAAAAAATTACCCGCGAAATTAATTACTTCGATATTTTTATCTTAGGAAAAAACATAATAATTAATTTCGATATCGTACCGTTAAGGAATTACGGTATAATTTGAAGAAAAATATAGTTACGTTAATATAACCTTTTAATCGACTAGGAAACTAACTAAGTAAAATTCGTTTTATAACCCAGCTATAAAGTATAAAAAAAATTTTAACACTTAATTAAAAATGGCGGCAAATGCCGGCATAAAAATACGACAAATACTTTACCACTTATAGAAATATAATATAAAAAAATAAGCACTATAAAAAATTACGAGGCATTGTTATTATTATTATTAGAATAAAACTATAATAATTAAATAACGATTTACAACAACAATTGGAAAAGTTAAAACCTAACTAATATACCACCATAATAATATAAATATACACAACTATTTAAAAAAAAAGCTAGAAATAAAATTACCAAAATATAACGAATAAAACCATAAAATTATCCTAAAGAAATAGGTATTTACCAAATTTTACCCCATTTACAATTTCAAAGAAACCGAATTATACGTACTTAAAAAATACCTGGAGAAACGACTTAAAAAAGAATAAATTCGATTTTTAAAGTTACTAGCTAGATATCTTATATTTTTCGTACTTAAGAAAAATAAGAAATTACGGCTAGTAATAAATTACTAACAGCTTTATAATATCATTATTAAAAGTTAAATGTTATTACTCTTAATTAGCGAAATAAAAAATGGCTTTCATAAAGCTCAATAATTTATTATTTTCGACCTTAAAAATAAATATAACTTAATTCGAATTAAAAAAAACTATACGTGAAAAATAACATTCCGAACTAAATATAGCTTATACGAATATTTTATTACTTCTATAAAATTTACTAACGTACTAGCAATTTTTTAACGCATAATTAATTACGTCCTTAAAAAACATCTTAATAATTTTATAATATACTACTTCGACGATATTCTTATTTTTTCAAAAACTAAAAAATAATACGAGAAACATATCCATAAAATATTACAGTTATTTTAAAACATTAACTTATTAATTAACGTAAAAAAATAAAGTTCATATATAAGAAATAAAATATTTAAGTTATATTATTACTTCCGGATATATTAAAATAAACCCTAAGATAATTACGGTAATACGAAATTGGGTAATCTCTATTATAGTTGAGAAAATACAAACCATTTTTAGATTTGTTAATTATTACCAAAAGTTTATTAAAATCTTTAGCCGGATAATAATACCCCTAAATATATATATCAACAAAGGGGGAAAGTTCTAATAAACGCTAAAAACGAAAAAAGCTTTTTAATAAATTAAAGAAGCTATCACGAATTAGCTAATATTACTTATATACGACCTAAATCGCCTAGTTAAATTAATAATCGATATGTTAAATTATGCATAAGCGTAATAATCGGATAACGAAATAATTAAAAATTATTACACCTGTTATTTTTTGTTTTATAAATTACAAAAACTTAAATTACGTTACGTTATCCCTAATAAAAACATTATAGCTATTATTAAAACATTCTATAAATTTAAGTAATTCCTTAAAAGTAACTAATATTAAGTTAAAGTTTATACGAATTATAAAAGTTTAACCCGATTTATTACGATTAAACAATTTATAGTGAAATAGGTCGGGGAGATTCGGTCCTGATCAGTGCGGATTTTTTTAAGCAAATCGCTATCCAGGTAAGGGTTGATAGGAAAAGACAGCGTGTATATTCATGGTGTTGAACCTAGCAATGGATAAGCGTGTGAAACGTGATAAGTGGCGATGTGCTGGGGTTGAACCCATGGCGAAAAAGAACGTTCTAATATACATGTAAGGTCCGAACTAACTGATCAGCCGAATATAAGTGCAGGCGTAACACCCTGCCCCATTTCAATAGTACGATAATTTCGTTACGTAAAAAAACTAACCAAATACGATTTTAATATTATTTACTATAAAGGCTTAAAAATAATAAAACCGACGCCCTTAGCAAAACGACCTAATATTAAGAAAAAAGGGTTAAAGTTAATTATGTAATTTTCGACATTACCATAAAAAAATAATTATACTTACGATAAATTACAATAATACGAACAACAACTTTCGATATATAATAAAAAATTAGGATATATAACAATAATTTACGAGAATAAATTAACAAATTACAAATTCTAGAAAAAAATGAAAAGGATTTGGTATAAAAAATGTATAAGCATGAATTAAATAAATACCTAAGAATCTATAAAACCCTAAAACACGTTTAACGCATTTATTATTTCCTTAAAATAAAAAACATAATACAAAAGGTTTTACGCTAATATAATATTTGCGCCAAAACGAAAATACGACGATATAAACCATATGGAAAGTTATAATTATTACTAATCGTAAAACGATTATAGGATTTTATTATAATAAACTTTATCACTAAACTTCTTTTATTAAAAGATTTAGTGACGGATATATATTACAATGGTATTTTCGTAATCGTTAACCGATTTGCAAAGTTTTCTTATTTTTTATCTTATAACGAAAATATAAACGTTAAGTAAATAACGTATTTTTTTTTTAAAAAAAAGATTATCTTTAGCGTATACGGATTACTATGCGAAATTATTTCGGATAAAGGTATAACGTTTACCTTTAAGTTTTGGTAAAATTTAATGGCATAAATTAATCTAAATTATAAATTATGTATTACGTTTCAACCTTAAACAAAGGAATAAATAAAACGACAAAATTAAATCCTAAAAACATATTTACGATATTATATTAATTACGAATAAAATAATTTATAATACTAATTACTGTAAAAGCATTAAAATAATCTCATTAATAATCAAATTTTAGATTTGTTCTAAAAGTTTATATAAAAATAAGGGAAAAAGGCTTATTTAACGTTAAAACTATCCTTATATCAAAATAACTTAAACAGCTCCACAAGGAAATAAAAATAAAGTTCGAATTCGTACGCAAATAAATAACGAACTATTACAACTAAAAACGGTTAAAAAATTAACTTTTTCAAAGGGGAAATATTGTACCTAACTACTAAAAACATTTAAATCAAACGCTGAAGTTAAAACGTTGATTTTAAATATATCGGCGGTTATAAAATTATTAAGAGAATCTTAAAAAATAACTATTAACTAAAACTATTATTCAAAATCGAACTTTACTCAATTTTTCATACATCCTTACTCGAATTAACAGCAAATACTGTTAAAGTACATACCAAGCAGAACGAGGTAAAAATAAAGGATAAACAGGTATACGAAATGGAGAAAACTTTCGATATTAAAAATCGACGGATTTACCCAATATTTAATTAAGTGGAAAAATTACCCAAACTCCGAAAATACTTAAAAACTTACGAAAAATTTCATAAATACCTAGTAATTATTAAAAAAGTTTTATTGGTAACGGTAGGCGCGCTTTAATTAACAATCGATTAATTAGTAATATTAACGTTATCCTAATCGGTTAAGTTTACGGCTTACGTGGTCGCGGATATTGCAATTTTTAATTATTTTTACTTAACCTTTAAACGTTTAAATTTTTCTATTACTTTCGCATTTTAAATACCGCGGCGAAATATCTCGATACTTCGAAAACGGAAAAGCCGTTTTTCTTTTTGCAAACGATTTAATTTATTTGCAGCAGCTCGTAAAATTTTTCGTTTTAGGCAGTTTTTTTTATTTAATAACTTTTTATATTTAATTTCGAAAAAACTAAAAACGTTGTAAAAACGTCCATACTAAATATAATAAGCATATTTTAAAAAATTATAAACTGCCTTATAAGGTATATTATCTTTTTTATAACGAAAATAAGAAAATATGATACCATTAAAACGTTTAATATATTTTGAAAACACTAAAACGGTAATACGTTTCCGGAAACGAAATCTTTTAATATAACTCCATATAATAAGTATAAAAAGGGGAAATTACTTATTAAAAATAATAAATAAACGATTCGATCTTTAAGGATAAAAATCTTAGAAAAAGGAAAATCGTATTATAACTTAACAAACTTAGCCCTTCCAAACGGTCGGGACGTTAGGGGAATCAGTTTCGATCTGGGCCAAAACGTTACGTAACCGGTTTAAAGGGCTTAAGGGGCTTAAAGGGCTTAAGAGTTTAAGCCAGTTAAACATATTAAGCCAAGATTAAGATATATACGCTGGTTAAAATCCTTAGTTAAATAACGACAGCCTATAATATAACTTCGTTACTTAAAACGCCTTTGGTATTACGAAACGTAACTAAGTTACCTTATCTATTTATTACTTAATTTCTCATAGTATTTCTGCTAACATAAACCCGTACGTTTAGGTTTAATAATTGGTTAATTAGCCTAGCCGTGATAATAATTATTACGGTCGAAAGGTTATAAAATTAAAGTTCTATATTAATCTCGTAATATAAGTTCATCTTTATAATTTATAAGTTATTTATGTTCCTCTATGTAATTATCTATAATGTTTTTAAGTTATAGAGCTAAATTTCATATTATTTATTTTAACGCTGCTTTAATGTTTTAGTTCGTCGAAGTAAGATAAAACGGTAGTTATCGTAACATCTATTTATGGTTGTGTCGTTAGAGTAGCCTTTCCAGTAAGGTTATTAATAGGATGAGGTTGGATATTGACAGCCTTCGCTTGGTGTCACTGCAGATAAAGTGTAGGTAAAATAAGCTCAGGCTTTCTTGTATATTAGGCTTTTCCGTTAGCTGGCCGCGGGTGGCCAGTATGGTATTTCTGAGGTTTCCATTACCGCGACGGACTGTCGTTGCCCGTGAGAGCGTGGCAATTATCGTGAGATTTTAACCTTGGTGTTTTGGCGTGGCTTGGATGAAAATACCAAGTGTTAATGTGATAGGTATGATGCACGCTTTAGCACTAACAGCTCCAAGCGTACAAATTAATTTTAGAAGGAAAGGTGTTCTCGCTATCAGTCTGGTTAGCAGTAGGGATACCAATGCCTTTTCCGCGGACAAGCGGGAGGCTCTTGTGTTAATCAGTGCCATGAAGTGATTGAACATGTTCCGTGTGGTATTCTGCTGGAATCCGAATTTGTCCGTCAAATAGTGGAATATTTCGTCAAACTCCTGCACAGCCAGTGGAACATCCGAGTCGCATGCCCACGCAGGATAGGGTCCTGGGGCGTGGTCTACGGCGGGCGAGTAGTTGGCATAGTCTGCATTAAGACTTTGGCGCCAGTGCTCGGGAATGTTACCTTAATCGTGACTATCGTCAAACATACCCTCACTGTATCGCGTCATGAACCGCCAATTGCGGGAAAGGTGCTGATGAGACACCTTCCTAAGCTTCAACAACAACTTCTCTAGAGTCCATTTTTGCCTCGCTGGTTACCTGATGTCTTGTTTCAGATGACTTGATCGCAGGTGACAATCAGTTAACTTGTACAACTTTCGTAACTCACTGGGTAGATAAGCGTGACCGTAACCACCATATCGTAGAACAGGGCACGGAAGTCTAACCTCCTTTCGGAGGACGGTCATGATGTTAGCAGAATTGCAACGACCTTAACATATAAGCCACCTTGATGGTGTACGCTTCCATCCAAAGCAAACATATGTATATATATGATAAGCTCACTCCAGCAACCATGCCTCTAACACGCAGTATCTCGAACACGCGACTGACCACCTAGGACGCCCATGACAGCTGTCGGAGGACCTTCCACGGCAACCATCTTTTCCGAGTCTTGTCTCCATCCCACTTCTTCATCCTCGACCCTCAAATTTTCCTTCACAACTCTCCCTGGCTTTATCCTTCCCCCTCCATCATCAAACTCAACCGCATCTCCAAATCATCAGGACAACTCCCACTCCACAGAACAAGCCACTGAGATTCACTATCACCATGACACTTAGCTTCGCGAAGTGCTTCACCACATTCCTGCTCGCTACCTTCGTGGCTCAGGGCGCTGCAGCCTTCAATTCTGCCCACCCCATCGTGATCCGCCAGAAGGCAGCGACTCCTACCATCTCCATTGTAGCTCTGACTGAAACCAGTGTCAGTCCCTCTATGGAGACGATTACGGCTTCTCTGAAGGCCGATTCTGATTTTGGTGGGTACAGAGATTTCCCCATGGTCTAAATCTGAAGAATGAGCAATATTTACATACTAACTTTTGGATAGCAGCGGCCGAGCAGTTCAACATCTCAGTCACCTGCAATGGTAATACGCCGGAGCCCCAGAGAGCCCGTTCATCGAAGGGAAAGAAGGGTGGCCATCATAAGACCGAAGGCGGCGATGAAGAGGAAGACGAGGAGGAAGACAGCTCGTGTCAGGAGCCTACGGTCTCGGCCGAGCTCTCAACCGCCGTGATTGCGGGCATTATCGTCGGCTGCATTCTGGGCGCCGCCATCCTAGCCTCGATCATCGTGTTCGTCATCGTTCTTCGACACCGCAAGCGGTCCCAGTCCGCTGTCAAGAAGACACAGGCAGACGCTACGGTGATGTCAACTCCGCGCCTTGATGCAACTACCAAAAATAACCTGGACGGCACCACTGTATGAGTAGCAGAGAACCCCCTGCTCGAGTCAAGGGTCACAGTCGACGCCTCGTTAAAGGTCACCAGAGATAGAGTCCGCCAAGTACAGTGGTAAGCAGGTCGGTTGAGAGTTGTTTCACAGGACTAACTACGAATTGCAGATCTCGGGTACTACTAGACGGTAGAGATCGGCGTGGGAATGGAGGTAACAAGATATGGTGGCAGTCCGACTGGCATGCTAAATGGTAATGGATGGGATGGCGTACCAGGGGTAATTAAAGGAGAGCAGCTTGTATGGATCCTTGACACTCTTCTTAAGGAGTCTTAAATACGTACACTGGGGAATACTTACGTCACAGGGGGTTTTCCCGTAACTTAGAATCATCAACCATGGCTCTATTGCTGCTATGAGAGGCCACGGATTATGATACCCCAAATATGTTACGAATTGCCCACTGGAGACTAGCTAGCTGATTAAGCGAAAGCCGATGAAGCTGCGGTTGCCGCTTGCGACGATGCGACCAAGGGGGGCATGACGCCCAGCCTGTCTGAATGGGACGTGTGCCATGTGGAAAGGCTCGGCGCTAACAGACCGCGACGAAGCCAAACCTATTCCTGTCTGTGCACTAACGAGTAACTTTATTACCTGTTCAACAGAGCGTTGAAGGGATTCCACCTCTGGTGCGACCCCCAGTGTTGTGTACTTAGAGGCCTAAGACAACACTGCGCACAGATAACTAGTCTACGCCACCCAACAAACACCTGGCCGACTCGTTCCGCGGCGCACTGAGTCCCCCGACCGGGGAACGCTGTGCGGCGAGGAAGCGATGGGTGTAGACAACGTGCCTCTCATCATGCCGAAAGACGACACAGGAAACGAGCAGAGATCGGCTTCCATTCAGATGCGGGACATCACCAATGCGACGTTGCTGGGAGGTCAACGACGACGGGCGCCCGTCGCAAACCACCCCACCCCGCCTCCATGCGCCTTGTCCGGTACCTGTCGGGGACTCGATGGCTAGAGGCTCCGTCCCACCGCTGCCGCGCTGCGGACTGTCGCTGGCGGGACACGCAGGCGCGGCATCTCACGACCCGTCTCGCTGTGGCTGTTCGCTGCCGCTTGGGTTATGGGAGCTCGGACTAGCGCTCCGCGCCTATACGCCTACGCGTCAGTGATCCAACGGTAACCCGCGGAGCAGCCCACAGGCCACCACGTCCGGCACCATGGCGGCGACAACGTTGTCGGCATCGCCGTGCGGGACCGGGGCTGAGTGGAGTAGGGAGGGGTCGGGATATATCTTGCAAACAAACATGGCTTGGATTCCGATAGCTCGGGGTTCATGATGATCTCGTTCTCGAGTGTGGTCTCGAAGCTATACGGAGATCTCTTCACGACGAACCAGCGCTGGCCTGTCAACAACACGTGGGGGCAATGGAATCGCCAACAACGGATCGTTGATGCCGTCGTGCTTTTACGGGACGCCGGTACTCTACGAGTACGGGCGCGTTGATGCCGCAGGGTATCAAGGATGAGAGGCCACTGGCAGCGACTAGGACCACTCCGCCACCTGGACTGTTGGAACGCTCAGAGTACGACATAGCAGGGCCAGGTAGGTAGCCACTCTGGTCAACGAGCCAGAGGCAGTTATGGGGAGTGGGGTTGAAGTGGGCAAATCCATGGGTTTGTCTTTACAAAGTGTCTCTTACTTAAGCACTCGGAACGAATTAACCCTTACTCCGTTATCGTCGATAATAAAGTGGTACAGCAATTATCCATCGTCTCGAGTGGAGGTTCGGAGTCTGCTTTTGGCTGGTCTACTTCTTATCTCCTTTTGTTTTTGGGCCCGCCCAGATCTCATGTCCGGTCTCAGGCTGAGCTGCTGCCTGTAAATATTACAGGGCTTGTATCCAGTGTAAAGCCACGGAGAGGAGAAGCTGGGAGGTTGTTTCGTAACGTTGCACTATTGAGGAGGCGAAACGGCAGCTTTGGGCTAGCTTACGGATGGGTAAGCTATTCGCATATAAGGCGAGTTAAGACTTTGAATTCTTCAGGGGTGAATGATAGCCATATTTAGCCTCCGTGTTCTGCTTGTTGGTGCCGGACGTTGGGCCTCTGAACTCGAAGCTCTAGCCGTAATTAAGAGTCGGTCCATTTCAGGGCAGATGCGGCGGTAAGGCAATGATTTTAACCCAAATTAAGTAGAGACATGTCATCCTAGTAGGGCGGATGGTACTGTTCTCTTGATTTATTGCTAGGTTGTGCTTAACCCACCTGTCCAGGCGCTTGGTGCTCTATGTATTCGTCGCCTGCATTCTAACTGTATCTAAGTATATTTCGCACTTCAAACAAAATCCAAGAACCCTCTAGAACGCCTTGCAATGAGTTCCCCGGTCAATCGTCCTCCCACAGACGGCGGCTGATGATGATGGGCCTGGCCTGGTCCCAGGGCCCGTTGATGGCGTTCTTGTACTTCTGGAGCGAGATGAGCCACCAGCTGCAGCCGCCCATGGCGACGACGGAGAGCAGCGCGGCGACCAGGATCCCGAGGAAGCCGCTCCTCCACGGCGGCCGGACTCCGCCGCCGCCGTCCTTCTCGCCGCCGCCCAGTATCAGGCCGACGCCGAGCCCCGCCCCCATGACCAGCAGCACCGACAGGGCCACGTGGTACCGGAAGCTCCGGTGGCGCGCGTAGCGCCGGAACACGGGGAACAGCCCGAACACCTCGATGCTGAACAGCGTGAGGCTGAACACCTGGCCCGTGGACGGCAGACGCGACGCGAGTACCGTCGATGCCATGAGCGCGGCGTTGGTCGAGAGGGAGGCGGGGAACTTGACGCCCACGCCCCCCGAGTAGTCGAAGAAGAATATGTTGATGGTCAACAGCCAGAAGGACATGGCCCAGATGCTGTCCGAGGAGGTGGATCGCGTGAGCGACTTTAGTATCGGCGATAGACCCAGCAGAGTGGAGTATATGAGAATGGCGGACTTCACGGTACTTAACCGCATACTGGTCCGTCCGCTGTGGAGAGGGGAGGATGGGGAATGGCTCAGTTCTTCGGCAGAATCGTTTGGGCTACGCTGTGACGCATTGCCGTACTGTGATGTCGAAACGGTGGACTGTAAGGACACGACCGAGGCGGAATGTGACTGTCGTAAGGCGAGCAGGTTCCCGTGAGACAGTGACCGTTCGGGAGGGATGGCGAGGTTTGATACCGAGCTCGCAGCGGATGGGGTTCTGGCACCGGGCACCGAAAGCATGCGATCCCTTCTGGACTCCCTCTCCATCGCAGCGCGACTGCGATTACTGTTCTGCCTCCGCAGCACCTCATCCTCGGCCTCTTGGCCTACCCACATGTCCCATATCAGCCATCCTACGAAGGTTGCCAGGCTGCCCCAGCCTACCACGGAGACGGGCGATACGCGCTCCTGGAAGATGCCGACAAAACACGTGACGAATATTATCACCGAGCACACTTGCTGGAGTATAACGGTGGAGTCGGCGACAAGGGGCCAGAATTCGTAGGGCTGGAGACGGGGGTTGCGCTGTAGGTTCTCCAGGAAGGTCGCCTGATCGGTGTAATTATCCGGATCTGGAGACGGGTGCCCGTCAGTGTTGCTTCATGACATCTGCAAAGATCACGGCCGGTGGGAACGCACAAGATTGCTTTACCCAGAGTAGTTTCTTCCAACTGCGCTTCCGACGACGACTGCGGCTCCTGCTCTCGACTCCCGGTTTCGACCGTCTCCGTCGTTCGGCGGCCACATCGCCCATCCCATTACCCCCGAAATCGGCGGGCCGTTGGGGAGACAAGGTGGCCTTGAAGGCATCCTCCGGGGAAAGGTGCGAGCGGCCCGTCCGTGGGGAGGATGAGGGTATGTCGAGGGGGAGTGTCGAGGCGCGCGTCAGGGGTTTGGGTGCACTGGCGTCCTCCCCATTTACTGATCGCACGGCCGCGGTTGTCTGTTCAAATTGGGAGTGGGGACTCATCGTTGAGGCTTGGTCTCGTCGTTGTACATCATGGCCGGCTAGAGGTCGAAGTATATGATGCCGAGAATGATCCCGTATGGAGTCGGGGTCTTTGTATTGTTTAACGTTAAGGGGGTAGATGGGCCAATTCCAAGGTTGACGATCCCCATCATCCCGCGCTCTTTCTACTGATAAGGATATTTAAGCTTATCGGCCAAAAGGTACTTGCGTGTCCTGACCCACCTACTACGCAACCGTGGCAGCGCTAACGTTAGTTAGAGTCGGCAGGGTGGGTGGTACGGTTCACCTGTAAACCACTAAGCCTTAAGGGGTTTATGATGCCGCTCTACTTATTAGTACAACACAAATAGACGCCAACCTTTCGTAAATGGACTGGGGCTTAAAAGAGAGGACTTGGCCAATCTATCCAATATTATTTTCGGCTCGTTTCGAAGTTGGGTTACTTTCATGATACACTTGCCCTTAATTGATATCTTAATTCGGAGAGTTGATTCTAATGCTAGATTACTTGTGGTTCGAAGCAATCACGGGAATGTTAGCATATTTATGCGCTACTCCAATCAAATCGACAAGCGATTTGAGTCTCTTACGGCGTACAATCCTCCTAATAGCAGACACCCAGGTCGTGTAGAACCTCTTTAGAAAAGTCTACGAGTGTTTGCTAAAGAGGTGACTACATTCCACAGATCAGGCTATGCTGGGGGCGGAGGCTCTATTTACCCGTGAGCCTGCCCGAGGTAACTCACGTACTGCGACGCGCGTAACCGTACAACGCTTCTTCGCCGCCAGCCACCAATGCATGTACGAAGTAGCATTGTCTGCATTCGGGTCACTAAACATAGCCGAACCATCGGACCCGGCGCCAAATCCCGATGGGAAACAGATTCCGCTACGATCTGTGCGCCCGTTATTGTAGCACAGTTGGCCCGCGGCACTACCCTGCCCGTCATTTCAAATCGCGCCTCTGTGAGGGGGCTAAACCTGGCAGCGAATGGCCTGCACGGGTCGAACCGAGAAAGTGGACGCGCGCTTAGGGAGTTGTCGCAGGCTTCCTAACAACACTCTCCAAGGATAGGGATTGCGACCTGCAAAATATAGACCGCGCTGGTGGAATTTCCCGAGTACAAGCGCGTGCAAAATCTATAGTTCGTAAGTGATTCGCAGGCCTCGACTACCGGAATCGCACTATACCTATGTCCCATCTAAGTTAAACAAGTCACCTGGGCAACCATACATATCAAGGGCCTCGCCCACAAGACCCTTCTGGGATCCCCGAAACTTGATATTCGGGTTACACATATGAGTTTTGCATTCCATAGCAGTGTAACATCCTACTTTCCAATTTCAAGCTCCATATTATAAATCGAGCAGGTAACTCAAGGCGCCCACTCCTGCGCTTCCCAACGCCCCATACACGTCTGGGCATTTTTTCATCCACAACCCGCTTCTATTGCTCATTGCGAAACAACGCTTTGGCGAAGGCTTCATTGCGCACCCATATATCGTTCACAGGTCCCCGCTCGGCTACCGAAAAGGGAATGTTCCGTCGACGTTGAATTACTACTCGCAGCTTCAAGTCGGTGCTATACCAATCCTAGAGCGTGACAGGTCTAATTCTCTACTCCTTTGCTTCTGGGCTTCCTCTTGGCATTCTCTGTTGCTTTTTCTTCACCGAAAACTCGGAGTCTGCCCAACATGAAGGCGGCTATTGCTCTTGTGACACTTGCCTTAACGTCATGGGCTGCTGCAGCTCCGTTATTCATCTACCTCAAGGACCTCCCGGCCCGACCCGGTTCCGTGGATTCCCCGCGGATGTCCAGATCACATTCTCGAACCTCTTCCAGGATAGCGTCCATGGAGGACCACCTCGGTTTCGTTGACCGATTGTCCGATGCACCTTCCCGGGGACTTGGGCATAAGATGTCGCCGTCTCACAACCCGTCACCGGAGCACCAACATTCGGCTGAGGCCTTGCGTAACCTGCGCGCAGAAATCGCGGGAGTCGTGGCAGAGGCGGGGTCATCACCAACCATCGCCGAATTGGAGACGGACGAGCTACGCAGTCATTTTTACGTACCTTGTCCCTACCGCGAGCACTATCGCCATGTCCAAAAATATGGCAACAGGATAGTCCCCGGGTTCGTGATCAGCTTTGCTGCCTTGTGTCTGCTAATCCATCTATGGAAACTCATGTGCGGAAGGTAAGAGATGCATGATTACTTGAATGCCTCGGCCCGATGCTGAAGTCTTCTGTAGCATACGTCGCTTTTGGTCGGGAGAGGGCGCGATCCGCCTGGAGGATGGCGAGAAACCAAAACCTAACTTCCAATGGGAAGAGCGCACGACGCATCAGTCATTCATTTTACGGTCCACTTCGAAGACCGACCTGATTCTCAGCCCAATTGCTGAGAAGCACGAAGATTATTAATGGCCGCACGGCTCCTTTGGTCTGTGGTTGGCCTACGGCTCTACATTGCGATACCTGAATGACCTGGCGTTTGGACATTGGAGTTGTTCACCTCAACGAACTGGTATTGGCCAAGTTAGGACGTTGGTAATGGTTAGGCATATGACCCTGATTACTGGATTAGCTCTTCTGGATGGGTTCATGAGGTTATACGTAGACTACGGAGCGGTCGGACTTGGTCACTAACGAGAGACTGGTTCTCGTACGGACCTGTGGGACAAGGGCAACGGCATGGTGTCGGTGGGCAATGCACTGTGTTGCGCTAATGATTGTCCCAATCGTTTGTTTAACTTAGAGACCTGCTCGCTGTCGTTCTAGAATAGGAGCAAGCCCCCTTGAATAGAATTCGTACGAAATACAGCAAGCAATGGGAGACGGGCACTGCCCCACACCTCTGTGAATCCTGGAGCTTGCCGTCTTCTGCTTCTGCGCCGCTCCGCCTCCACCAGAAAACGTACGTAGGAGCCGACCGACGATGTCGTCGTTGTCCTCCGTCGTCTTTCCTTGGAGTAGTCCGGAGTCATATGTCATATTCACTTCAGAGTCCAGGTGTAGAAGCTCAGCCACATTCCGCTCCAACCATCTCGAAGCTTTGCCTGGACACTTGCGGGCGGCCCCGATTTGGAGCCGCCAATCCACGATGTCGCTCATAACCGCTTTTGCAGCCTCGATGCAGGCACCTGCCGGCCGCTATGGGAAACAGCCAATCAACCCCCCTGCCAAAGTCGCAGCTGGCATTGGGAATGCCGAAACGGCACACAGCCACAGCATGCATCCTCCGCTGCAGATCTTCCACTATATCATATCATGCTCCCCTCCGGATTAGGTACGGCACGGCATCTGCCCCTTAGCAAGCGGCATCCAGAACTCCCTCTCAGCTATGGGCAAACCCGGTAACGCCGGGGTACACGTTTCGGCATACGACAGGAGGGCAGAAGGGGGGGCGCCGCGGGCTGCCTAAAGCGTTGGCGGACAGCAAACTATGAGATTACGTGCAGTCGTGCGACCGGGGCTAAGCTCTGACACTGGCTTTATCTCGCTTCCCACCTTAGCCCGCGTGACGCCCCAGACGAGCCACCGAAAGAGACGGTGTGCGACTGAGAGGGATTGCGGCGCTAGAGGGGCACACACACCCGGTCCGGCCGCGGACGACGATTGGCTCAGTAGCGACGGTCCCTTGCCGGCCCCGTAACCAGAAGGCGCATGCAGCATAAAGGAGCTGTGGGCAGGCTTATGCACGAGATGCAGCCCAGCCCCCCCTCTGGGCTGAGAAACGCACTATTCCCGACGGGGATGCCCGCTTAGCGAAACTCGAGGGAGAGCTCTCTCCCCCCGGCCTCGACCTCATGGCTCGTCGGTATAAGTTAGAGCCATTCCTACGTCGCTTAGCTGTGAGCTTGGGCATGGCTGGCTAGCTTTAAGACGGCGATAGCGTAGATAACCAAACCCCAACCTCCCCGAAGCGGGTCGAATCCAAGAGGACGGTTTACTCGACAAGCAGGGCGTAAACCAAAGAAGAGAAAAAAAAAGAAAAAGAAAAGAAAAGGGCATCGCGCGATCGATAAATCTTCATACGATTGGTAGCCGCCAACTGATCGACCCACACACTGCGCATTTGTCCCCATCGCTGTTAAACCACGTATCAACCTTCCCTCTTGCCACACAAATACCGCGGAAGTGTTCCTTGTTCAAGCTCAAACTGCTCAAAGCAGCTCGACCACCCCCGCAACTCCAACTTCGCCGAGCTGTGCTAGCTCTGGTCAGGCACATTGTGAGCTTTGTCGCGAGTCGCGAGCTGCTTTGAGAAAGCCTCTAATATGTCGCTTCAAGTCGACCACAGCGGCCGACGTGGCCCCTCCCGATCTCCAAGCCGTCGAGATTCGGACCAAGATCGCGGCTGGGGTCGAGCTCTAGAATCGGATCCCATAATCATGGAGCCCGTAGAGATGCCTACGCTACCACCTGGCTTCAGCTACAACTACGAACAATATGGCGGCGCCGACCCGCGCGAATCGCCCCGCGCATCCAACAGCCCGCGCGAGTCATACCGCATCGCGACACCGACCGAAGAGTCGAGCTACTACCGCCGCGCAGCTAACGGGCACGACGCGTACCCGAGGCGGGACGAGAAGGAAGACTCGCCCATAGAACACTTTAAACGCGGCGCTGAGGCCCTGTTGCCGGCAAAGTACGCGGCAAAGATCCGCGAGGCGTCGAGCGAGCGGAAGGAGAAGAAGGAGCTCAAGAAGGAGAAGCTGGAGACGGACCTGGCGTACGGGAGCACCGCCTCGCTGACGAGCAGTAAGTCTTCGGGACCCGAGTCTCGAGGGCCCAACCCGCGCTACGCGAAAGCCCCCCAGTGGGACTACGATCGGCCAGACGAGACCATGGGCTATTCCAGCAAGACGTACCGCACAGATTCGTATGGGGCAGACCCTCGTACGTCGGAGCCTAACATCCCCCTGATAGCGAACCCGATGGGTTATAGACAGAGGGAGCACTCGCCTTTGCCGCCTACGGGCCGTATGTCGTCGCTCACCGTCAATACGGGACACCACCACTCTGGCTCACTCTCCGTGTCAAATGCACCACCGTCGCCTCTTCTGGAAGCGTATCACGGCACCTACCAATCGATATCGCCCATGCCGTCACCGCTGCTCACGTCCTCCAACGGCTTCGACAGCCCCGAACTCATCGAGCCGCTCTCGCCGGGCGCCTCCGAAGGCGAGTCGGCGGAGAAGAAGCGGCTGCGCGCGCGGTTCACCGACCCAGTGGATGACGCGGCGCGGCTGGCGCAGGCGCTCAAGGGCGACCGGAGCCCTCCGGACACGGGGCCCCTGATCGAGATCCTCCCGGGAATGACGCACGAGCAGCTGATGGACCTGCGCGCCGAGTACAAGCGCCGGGTCAAGGCCGGGCCCGAGCAGAAGGGCGTGAACGTGGCCAAGCACATCCGCGCGCGCCTCCGCGACGAGGACCCGAGCCTCATGAAGGCGTGCTACGCCACGGCGCTCGGCCGCTGGGAGAGCGAGGCGTACTGGGCCAACTTCTGGTACCAGGGCGACAAGACGCGGCGGGAGCTGCTCATCGAGTCGCTCATGGGGCGCACCAACGCCGAGGTCCGGCGCATCAAGGACGCCTTCAGCGACAAGAAGTACCGCGACTCCCTGACGACGTGCATGAAGACGGAGCTGAAGGAGGACAAGTTCAAGCGCGCCGTGCTGCTCGTGCTCGAGGAGCGCCGCATGGAGGAGCGCGACGAGCGCGGCGACCCGCTGCCCATCGACCGCGAGCTCGTGCGCGACGACGTGGACGCCCTCTACCAGGCCGTCACGTCCAAGCGGGGAGGCGAGACGGCCATGATGGAGATCGTCGTGCTGCGCAGCGACGCGCACCTCAGGGAGGTGCTGCGGCTGTACGAGAAGACGTTCAACGCCAACTTTGCGCGCGACGCGCTGAAGAAGAGCACGAACCTCGTGGTAAGTAACGCATTCCCGAGCCCCTTCCCCTCTTTAAGAAACCCACGGGCCGTCCAGTGTCCCTGCCATCTATCGAAAGGAGAAATCGCAGCTGGCTGACCCACGCGCGCGAACAAAACAGGGCGAGGTCCTAGCACACATCCTCAACGGCGTGATCAACAAGCCGGTGCGCGACGCGCTGCTGCTGCACCACGCGCTGCGGGAGACGTCCCCCGGCAGCGGCGGCAAGCGGGGGAGGGGCGAGGACAGCCTGCGGCACGAGCTGCTCACGAGCCGGCTCGTGCGCTACCACTGGGACCGCCACCACATGGCGGCGGTCAAGCGCGCGTACCGCGAGCGCTACGGCGTCGAGCTCGCCGACGCCGTGCGCGACGGCACCTCGGGCCAGTGGGGCCTCTTCTGCCAGCAGCTCGTCGTCACCCGCATGCCCGACGACGTCAAGAAGTTCGACAGCGGCGCCGGCATCATCCGCGACGTGCGCAAGGAGGACAGGGATCGCGACAGGGAGAGGGAAAGGGAAAGGGAGAGAGATAGGGAGAGGGAGAGAGAAAGGGAGAGGGAGAGGGAAAGGGAGAGGGAGAGGGATAGGGATAGGGACCACGACAGGGACAGGGAGAGGAGGCGGGAGAAGAGGACCAGCAGCGGCTTGCTCGAGGTCAGACCGCACGGCGGCAGGGATCGGAGCCGAAGCCGCGAGCGCAGCACAAGCCGGAGCCGCTAGCGGGAATGAGTAAGTCGGGTTTGGCTGAGGAGCAGGGTTCTCGGTTCCATCTAGGGGAAAGGTGTTGAAGGCGCTGGTGTCATGACGGCCGACAAAGTGCGGAAATGGTGCATGAGATTAAACGAGATTACGATGAATGATAGAGAGCTATAGGAAATTAAGGGCGTGTTTGGAATCCGCTGGATAATTAAGTGTTTAGAAGTGCTGTATGTCGAGCTGCGTGCGATGATGGTATCACACGGACTCTCTGCCCGGTTTGACAGATCTCTGTGAGGCCTCGCCGGCGCATTCCATGTGTTGGGACTATCCCTCAGAATCACGGACGGAATAGGGGATTTATTATACCCGCCTCAGTAGCAATCCGGCGTGGATAACCATTCGGTTCTCCGGGCCCGGTGTTCTTCGGAGATCGAAGTCGAGATGACACCACCGCTGATCTGTCTGATATATCTACGGGCCATATGGCATCCGATTGCTCCCTGGTATTCGTTGAGCGGCACCTTCTTACCCAGCGCAAAGCCGCCGCTTCCGTACGCTACGCATGGAGAGAGCTGCAGTAAAGAAATAGGGGTAGAGGCTCGGGGTGTAGATTCGGCTACATGCACTAGTTTAATGGCCATTAAGTCTTACCCCTAAATTTTCCGGCATGTTTCTGTTATAGAGACGCTAGTCTTTCATTCCTGATATTATATTCTCTGCGAAGTGTTGATGCAGAGTATGCCACGAGACTGGTAACCAACAATTGACACTCTCAGAATAGGAGATCCAAACCTGTATCTAAATAGGTTCCCTTGGATCTTTATTGGCGGGAATTTGGACTGGGGAGAGTAGGTGTCAGAGGGTGTTCCCCATTTGGATTCTGCTGGTTTCCCGGGGACCACCGAAACGGGATTCTGCCTTAGGTCAGTATTCCATTCAACTACGCGGCTTGGGATACATGTGGCTACAAAGAACAACCAATAAGACTGTATGTATGTCTTAGATCGTAGCCGTTCTTCACACGACCTTATACACAGTTACATATGCGAGCGATTACAGAGAACAAGCTTGCAATTCCAGAAACCCTGGACAAAGCACAGAGTAGCAACACAGCCTAATGCAATCATCAATGTCTTGTTTAAAACATATAAACACACCAGGCAGAGAGACCTGACTTCCGCTCGGTAAGCTAGATAGTGTATTGATGCAGACTCAAATGCAGCAACTGTTCAAGGTAAACGGTATTCCCGCGTCGTTGACCCGGTGTTGCCATCCCAGAGTCGGATATAGGCAACCGCAACTCTGCGCCGACGCTCGTATTCCGGCATGCTCCTGGCATCATCATCAAATCCAACCGCCGACACAAGAACGCCGGCAAAACCGTGACATCCCTAAACCAAGAGCTCCGCGCCTTTTTCCCGCTCTAATCCATACATCTTCCCAATAATCAATCATGCATCCCTTCAAATCCACCTTCGCACTCAAGGAGCACAGGGGTCGACGCCGAAATGGACATTGACCCGGTCCCACAGCGCCTTCTCGGCGTCGGCGAGGTCGAAGCGCTCCTTCTCGCGATGGATGGACTGGCGGGCAGCCTCGGCCTGGCACCGGTAGCTACCGAACCGCCACTCCTGCCGCACACGTTGCGGGCTCCGGTAGACGGTGACGACGTCCTCGAGCTCGAACGTGAACTTGCCGGCGAAGAATTGGTGCAGGTAGGCCGTATTCACGAGCTCGGGCGGGCCCTCGATGTGGAGCACGCGGCAGTGGGGGCCGGGCTCCCTGGCGGCCGACTTGATGCGGTTGAGCCGCACCCGCGGCACGCAGCCCCCCACCTTGAACCGGCCTTCGTGGGCCTGGCGGAGGAGGTTCTCGGCCCCGGCCCGGTCGAAGAACACCAGCTTCGCGGCCGCCGTCATGTGGGAGCCGCCCGTGGCGTCGGTGGGGGGGTTGACCACGCACGCGTAGATCTTCCCGCAGTCGCGCACGGCGGAGAGCAGCATCTTGTGGTCGCAGTTGGGTGGCAGGTTCGTCATCCAGAGGGCGGTGTTCTCCTCGTCGGAGATGTCGGCTGATTGGTTGGCGGGGTTGAACGGGTCGCCGCCGTAGCCGTCGGATATTCCCTTCAGCTTCTTCTGCAGTCCGATCATCTGCAGCTCGTAGAGTCTGGCAGGCAGCTGGGGCACCGTGTTTCCGTGGACGGAGCCCATTGGAACATACCCATGGCCGATTCCGTCGCTAGCGCCAGCGTATCTAGAGGGCTCATCTCCTAGAGCGGCCGTAGGGGAGATCGGTGCAATCGTTTGAAAAGCACCGCCCCAGCGAGAAGGTTCGGGCACTCGGATAGTCCGGGAATCCGGGGGAGAGCGGTTTCTTGAAACCAGTGAACCGTCGTCTACATGACGCCAATGAGACGGCTGGGGCGGGTGGTACGACTCTTGAATACCCCGAGGCGAGCTGCCATCGTATCCGTAATAGGGCAGGGAATTCTTGGATTCCGCCGAGTTCGCGGACACTGGTGCAGACAAGGAGAGATTGCTCGGCATGGCGGGTCGATATGTGCTACCGGTAATGTCCGACTGCACGACTTGACTCCTTGGCTCGTTATACTCGGGATCCGTGCCCACTCCGTCAACCGGGAAATGGACCGACTTCGAAGTCTCGGGTTTGAACTCTCGTTCAGGGGTATCTCGATATTTGGAGGTCGGGTTGAAATTTGGTGAGTGGATGATGTCGCCACGCGGAACGTAGCCAGGCTTTAGACATAGTCTAAGTGATCTGTCAGGCCGGTTCGTAGCGAATCTTGGTCCGCTCAACGGAGTAAGATAGCCAGCTCCTTGTATTGTCTGCACCGGCATTTCAGGTCTCCGGATCGTGGGCATTGGCCGGGATTCGCCCGGGGTGGATGGTGCCACCGACTGAGTTGTAGGGTGAGCCGAGGTCATGTGGTCGTCTTTTGCAGCGGCGGTGGTTAGAGCGTGCGTCAATATACCATTGACGCTGTGGTCCTGTTTAGACATGCCGTTGCTATTCATGATGCCAGCTTGGATTGTGGTAGTGCCAAGGCACGGACACTGAAGCTCGTAAGACCTGGATGCAATGGGGTCAGCGTATAACCAAATAAAGTTAAGCCTCACTTAATGAATCCTAGGATGGGTGCTCATAAACTGTATATTGCGAATGCGGTCGTTTATCGTATGAGCCGCAGAGAATATCGCTCCGCCCTAGATGATGGGAAATATCTCTTGAGCCTTTTGATGGAAGGAACTGCCACTTGCGAAGACGTTTGGGAACATAACAATTGCCAACCTTACCTCTTTAGGAAGACTTGCGTGATGCGCAGTCGTAATGGCGGTCGGGGAAATGTCCTTCTGCTTATGAAAAGAAAGGGTTCGTTAGCAGTTGCTGCTGGGCGTCAGTGCTTGTAGATCAGCCCTCTAATTCCTCAGGACTTGCGTTGCACCCTGGTTTCTATGCTAGGCAGAGCCGTCTCCAGCAGCGACTGAGGTAAAAAAGGACAATGGATGCAATCCCTAATAAGGGATCTCGCGACTAGGGTAAATAGCGCGGGGGATATAAGAATCTTGTAAAGGGAGCAAGAAGGGAAGAATTGTCTGAGTGGGGTGGAACGGAGGCGAAGGTTTTATAATTTCTGCTTCGACGGCGATATGAAGGCTCAGGGAGCAACAGATTGATAAAGCTACTGTCGTCAGTCGATGATACATTATCCTAACATAATTTTATGCATCGTAATTAGATTTCTTTCCCCATTCTTCCGTGCTTAGTTGACGGCGGCTATAGAATGAGCCCTAATTGAAGAATGGTAGAAGGGTGTTGAAACGGACTCGAGAAACGGGCAGATACATAACAACATTATGGACCACCTGAATCAGCTAGGCGAGACCTATTTTTGAAGAGATGACATCCAATTACTTCCGGATATGCGGGGATAATTAGTATTCTTAATTCGTACTAGGGGTACGGGCAAGTAGGTGAGTTGTTAAATGCCTGGATTTTCTCTTGAGCGTTTCAACGAGCACTGCCTTGGCTGGTTTACAAAACATACTCCCCCAGGTTTCTAGGTTACAGTATTGGGAATAAGCACTGTGGATTCATGACTATCTATATACACAGAACTTACAATAGAAAGCTATAACCGATCATGCAACCATCATTCCGAAGGGCACCACCACTATTGAGAGGCCCAGCTGAAATCAATGCGAATATAAACTATATCCGTATTCTCTGGTCCAGTAGGCTTCGTTAAACAGATAATGTAGAAGGCTTCTGGCATTTTCACGTGGGTAGCGCCAGCAAACACAGGCGGAATTCATTGACTCATCCAACACGTCCCCCACGCTTGCAATAGTGTACCACATAATCTGAACTCGCCAAATACGCTCTATATGGATGATATCAAACCTAGAATAACCATTAAAAATATTGGGGACGTGGGCTTATTTCCCGTGGTCAGTGAATGCACTACTAGGGATGCCACGGTCATAACTACTCTAGTTCTACCATGGTCGTAACCACCAAATAGAAGGCAGGCTTCTCATGCCTCCACCGAGAGCCCGGTATTCATATCTATATACTACTCATATGCTGCCAAGCCAAGGTGAGCCTGATTCAGAAGACACAATATTGAATGATGACAGCACTGTTGGAAATGTTGTTCCGAAGCCATGCGTATCCGGTTCAGAAGAAAGGAGTATTAGAGCATCTGCACCGATCATTACCATCAGAGTAGTCCACACGCTCCCCATGGTGGCTCGCATCTGTGGTAGATCGACATACTAAATTACCTAACCCTTGAAAGCTTGGAAGAAGTGCTGGCATGGCGGTCATGTCAGGTGTCACGTGCAATGTGTAACCTAGATAGGGGCTATACAGGGGTTGTAGGTGTATATATAGGGCGGTTTCCCTCCCATATATTGGAGGGGCAGGCGTTACTAGTTTAATCTATATACTACTTTCCTGCGAGACTGCTCTTACTGCCCTTCACGCTGTTGCGCCCCTTTCTCTGACATCAGGCTTGAGAAAGGGAAAGCTGTGCTAAGTACTCAACCTGGGTGGACCATTAGTTCGAGCAACTGCAGTGCACGGGCTGCCCGCACTATTATTGTGAGACCCTGCATCACGCACTGAAGCATATAACTGAAGAAGTGTATATATCAAAGGTTGCATGACCTCCAGAAGGTCTTCTACAGAAAGTGAGGGTAGTGAACCCTCCTTAAATACACATAGATACAGCTGTAGCTGAGAGAAAAGGTACCAGGGGTAAATAAATCTATTCCCCTTTTAGTCCGATTAAGCGAAGCCAAGGCTTAGCTCGAGTTCAGCTGGGTTTGATACAACCCCCCAGCTGTTAGGAATTAACAGCTAAAGCTTTTACGATATTAAGTAATTGCTCAAAAAGGAAATACAATAGTGGTTAGCTTTTTAAAAAGGTAATAGAAATATGCAAAAAAGGAAAAAGGTAATAGCAGCTTTAATAACTTCCCTAGGGAAGTTATTAGAAATACCCGAATTTCTAATTAGATTTGAATTCATGTTTCTAGGTGTTAGGACTTAATGTTATACAGTTAAATTATAAAAGTTTTATTAAAAAGTTTTCGTACTAACCTTACCTTTAAGGTCGTTTAAGAATAAAGGTAAAAGGTATAACGGAAATAAGTGATTAGAAGGAAATAGGAGTAATAGCTCCTAATTGCTGAGTAATCTTAGGGATAAATTAACGCTTTTTAGGTTTCTTTTAACCTTAAAGTAACGTTTTTAAGGTTTAATAGCCGAATAAACTGCTAATGCTGTTATAGTTTTAAAGGCTTAATAAGTTCGTTAGCTATTATAGCGTTAATAGGTATTTATTTAATCTTTATCCTTTTTATTACGTAAATTCCGCAAAGCTAATAATTATATATATTAACGTACTTTAATTTCGCAACTAGGCGTATAGTTTTTTTAGTAATTAACCGTATTATTTGCTTATTATTTACCTAAATAATTAGGTCTTTTTTTAACTTTAATTTAATAACTTTAAATTCCTTTAATATAAAGAAGGTTTTTTTAACAATTTGTAATAAGGTTAAAAGTTTTGTCTCCGTACTTAAGGTGGTAACTGTATTCTGTTTATTAGCTTTCTATACGATAAGGCTACTAAATAATGATAGTACGAATCCTTGGGAGCTTTTTCGATTAAGATAATTTACGAAAAAAAATGTTACTTATGCAAAAAAACCTTCGAACGTTAAAATCTTCGTTTTCGTTACTTCCGAATTTTAGGGTTAAGGTACGTATGGAATAAGCGTGAAAAATAGCTTCGTTAACGGCGTTTAAGTGCGTTAAGTTAGGGTTTTTACAGTAACGCGATAAGTGAAACGTAGCT
Source organism: Monosporascus sp. GIB2 (assembly GCA_004155935.1). Classification (NCBI taxonomy): domain Eukaryota; kingdom Fungi; phylum Ascomycota; class Sordariomycetes; order Xylariales; genus Monosporascus; species Monosporascus sp. GIB2. Next base: position 108,141 of record QJNV01000044.1, read on the forward strand.
TTAGTTAGGTCCGGGCGAATATTAATTACTTTATATAGCAGGCTATCGACCTTTTCGAAATATGTTTTTTTTGAAGTTACGGTTATTTCGCCTTAATATTCTTTAAAGTTTTTCCATTTATAGACTTTAAAGTAACGCTTTTTAAGCTTAAATAATTCGAATCGTAAACATACCTTGTCTTAAAAAGTATTTTATGATAATTAAAACTTTTAATTACGTAGTTACGTATGATACGTATTTTAAGCAACTATTAAAGTTTTTTAAGATTGTTAATATAAAAGCGTTATTTTAATTTCCTTAAGAAATTTTCCGCGCGCGGTATATCGCGGGTTTTATATATTATAGATATATTATTAACGTAAAAAAATAATGTTAACTAAGTAATAATTATAATATAACAATTATTAGGAATAAATATTAAACTTAATTTCTTTAAGTTAATGAAAAAATTCTGTTATTATAATAATAGTAATCGCCTTAGACCGTATAAAGCTTTTAATAATTTTAAATAATAACTAGAGCGTACGAACCCTTATAAGAATCGAACGTATATCAATTCGTTAAGGTAATTATATAAGAACGCGTTAATAACGTTAAGTTAACGAAGTTTAAAATCGAATCGGGTTATAACCGCTATAAGTATACGGAAAAATCTTTTTGTTAACGTAAAAACGTACGCGTTAAAGTTTTTTCGAGGCTGGAAGTTCCTTCGGATAATAATTTTAGCTTTAAACTTTTAAAGTATCTTATATTTGTTAAATTTGTAGGTCAATATTTATATTAACGGAAAAATAACATTAGGATTAATATTTTAAATCGCCTTTTAAATTGGAGTAATAGCAATTAATCGTTTTACCTAATATATTTAATCTTATTCTTTTTACGTAACTGCTTTTTATTTTTTAACGTATTTGTGTTAAATAGTTTTTTTCTAGTTTGTAGGCGGCGGTAAAAATTTTTTATGGGTAAAATATTTAGGCTTAAACGTAACTGTAAAAATAACGTTAAAAGTTATTAGATAAGTATTACGGGTTGCATATTCTAATTTATAGTTAATATTAGCCAAAAATAATTCCTTTTTTTTTTTTCTGTTTCGTATTACGGACTTATGTCACGGCCTTGTTCACCGTGATAGCTCCAGTACATATACAGCTGTAGCACCAAGAATGATTGCCAAGAATTGCGATCATTCCACTGATCTTTTGCCCTGGTGGCGCTATGGCTAAGGTGCAGCCGTAACAACTTAAGGATAACTAACTAATTTAGGAAATTTAGCTCAGTACGGCGTTACCGTAATTAAAAGGGACCTAGTAACGCATTTTAGGCTTTATTTGGTAAAGGCGTATAATGTTACTAAAGACCTAGATATTCCGGGGTTGGAGTAATTCCGGGTATGGGTAGATAAGGTTATGCAACTTTACTTTTCGAATCGTTTATTTTATTAAGGAGTTAATTAAAGTTTTTTTTCCGGAATTGTTATTAATTATTAAATTAAAAGAATTTTCGTTTAAATACGAGTTATAAGCTTTATTAACTTTTACTCTTTTAGTTTTTTATGAAACTTCCTAATTAGGGGTATTTATAACTACTACCATCGTATCGTAAATAACTTTTTTGAGCTTTTTAATTATCCACCTTTTTAACAATACCTACCTTTAAGGGATTATTATTAAAGATAGTTTAAACGTTTTTAAAACGTTGTTGCTTTAGGTAAAATTAAGATATTATCGATTTAATCGTTTAGTTCCGCGATTTTAAACGAAAATTTCTGCTATTATTTGTTTTAATACTTTTACAATTTATTGAAAGTAACGTTTTTAGCGGTAATTACGCACTATTGCAAAAAAAATCCAAACCTTATATATGTTACTAGTTTCGTATTTTACGAGGTAACCGATATACGCCTTAAGGTTTATTCTTTTTTAGCGTTTTGCACCTTGGTAAGTAACTTCCATAAGCGTATAAGCTTTTAATCCGAAAAATACGATATTTGTTACGTTCGCCTTTAGACTTTTTTCAAGGATAAATATTTTATCTTTTTTAATTAACCATTTGTTAAAAGCTTAAAAAAAGGTTTTCCAGCTTAGAGTTTGTATTGATATACAATTAGCGATATATATAGCTACTTTTATAATTTCCGGTCATAAATTAAAAAAGAGATTACTATCAATAATTAGGTAACGCGTTTTCGTAATAATTACGCCCCCGGCGCGTTCTTAAATACCTACGAGCTTTTTAATATATAAAGGTGAAAGCTTATAAGTACTATTTATATTAAGAAGCTATTTATAAAACTTATTCCCGAAACAAATTTCGCCGTTTAATACAATTATTTTAACCTTAATATAAAACTATCTTTTAAGAAAAATTATAACGTTTATTAAAGCGGTAAAAGCGTATTTCTTCCGCTTTAAATATAACTAAATTTAATTTTAATAACTGGGCAGGTAATAATTAACGCTTTCGTGCGCCCGTCGAACGTATCGCTAAATTCGAAAAAATTAACGCATATCGTATTAGAAAACTTACTTTTCTTAATCGGCTACCTCTACGACCCTTTTTTTTTTTTTTTTTTTTTTTTGCACTTTAACAACCTAATAATTTTAACATTAAATCTTTAAAAGTAATTAAATTCTCACTTTAATAAATACGTACACTATTTTTTTCAAGGGCGCGCGGCTTAAATATACTAACTTTCGGTATTATAACGTAACGTCTTTTTTTTAAAAAACCTTTAAAGGTAGTTAAAAATTATTACCGTAAAGTTTTTATTACGAGATTAGTTTCGGTAATAAGAATTTTTAAATTAAAAGTTCTGGAACGAAATTTTTATTTTCGTTTTTAAAAATAACTTTATTCTTAAAATCGCTTTCGTTTTTCGGAACAGTAACGGCAAGTTTTTTTTTTTACTATTATAAAAATTATTAGAGTAATATCGTTTTCGTTATATTCCGGCGTTATTTTAACATGGTATATAACAAGTTAACGTTCGATCTAATTAACTTTAACTATTTTTGTACATATTTTTTTATAATATACGACGTCGGTTTCGTAATTCTAATAAATCCTAACCTGTTAAAATAATATGTACGAAGTTAAGTTACTATATATATTAAAAATATATACATAATCCTTCAAAAAGAAAATATTAAATCTTTTTTAAATATAATAAGCGTAATTTTCCGGGTACTTTCGCTTATATTATCGAGATATTTTCCTCCGGTTAGAAGCTTTTCGTTAATTTTCGGCAAATATAAATTAATAAAATTAACCTTACGGTTTCTTATATGGACATCGGAATAAATATTTAAGAATGTAAATTTTTTTAAGTTATATCCGGTAGTAACGCTATTAGCTTATGGACTTTTAAAGGGTTTTATTATGAAAAACGTTAAAGCAAATTAAGAAACCTGTTATTATAAATTTTTTTAACGAGCTTAACTATATATTTTAGGCTAGGGATTTCTTTCGAAATACGTTCGTTTACCTACTTCCTAATTTTAAAGTATGCGGTTTATTCGTTAGGGCGAACTTTTCTACAAATGTAAAGGCATTTTTTAAAGATATATATTATTTCATATAAATACTTCCGCGTTAAATAGTTATTGCGATTATTGCTATCACCGTTACCTTTATTCCGGCTATTATTATTCCAATTATTTAAAAAGGTACCCGTGTAATTAAAGGTTTTTCTGTTAAAAGTAATACCAAATACTTTCCGTAAAAGGTATTCGGCAATAACGTCTTAAGCTTTCTGTAGCTTTATATAGTTTCGAAATCGCTCTACGAATTTTTATATAAGTGGCATTTCGGCAAAGTTTTTAGCTCCGAATATGGCATCTTTTACCGTAATAATCCAAATAATAAAAAAGCCGGGCAAATAAACGTTAACAGCTTTCACAAAGTCGAAGTACTCGTAATAACCTACGACGACAAGGATTTAAAGTTCCTCGATTTTAATATACGCTTTCTAATATATAAAAAGCTAATTATTTATTTAGATTTTGTTAATTTTTAACGCTTGCTTATATCGAACGTCGACCTTATAAATTCGAACGTTCCTATTACGTTTAAACTTATTTTTTAAAATAATTAACTTATTTCGAAACGTAACCTTTTTTTAATATACCTAATAATAATCGGGATATTTTAACTAGTTTAAGAACGTATTAAATTTTACGAAAACCTTTTCCTAAGTAATATACAAAAATTACTTTTTATTATAAAATTTTAAAACTTTCGAATATTTAGTGTAATTTGTTATAACACAACTAGTCGAACCTCGGAAGACGGTCTCTTAGCAGACCGTAAAACAGGACTTAAATAAGTTAAGTCACGTGACATGGATTTATAAGGATTTAATAAATCCATTTAAAGTTATAACCGCAAATTTATAAAGATATAATAAATTTATCTAAAATCACAACTATAGATTTATAAAAGTGTAATAAATTTATCTAAAGTTACAACAAAATATATACGTTCGTTTGAAACTATAATTAAATAATAATAACTTATAATATAACTTCGTTACCTAAAATACCCTTAATATTATAAAACGTAACTAAGTTATTATATTACTTAATTTTTTATAATACTTTATTAACATAAACCGGTTAACTTAAGTTTAATAATTAATTAATTAACTTAACCGTTATACGTTACAAGTTTTTAGTTAATAATACCGTTAAACTTTAAGTAATATTTAACACTATCAAAATATTAACCAACAATTCGGAACTTACCTTTTAACAGCTACAAGCTTATATTAAGAAATTAGAATAAAAAATTAACAATTTAATAAAGGAATTAAAACGGCCTTTACAGTACTTACCGTAATTCCTCGGATAAAATCTAAAAAACCGAAACCTTATAACGGTAAAAAAAACCCCCAAACGTTTCTGACTTAAATAGGTATTTATTTACGTTTCCTAGCTTTAGCAATATCCCTAAATCGATCCTTATTATAAAAACATATCTTACGGGAAATGCAGCTAACTAATTCGAACTTATCGTACGAAAATACTTAGGAAATATCGAAAATAAATGAAAAAAATTTAACGAACGAAATCTTTTTTTTATACATTAACTTTAAAAATAAACTTTTTTCCAACTTTAATAATTCGGACGAAAAAAATCCTCGGCTTAAAAAATCCTCGGCTTAAAAAAACCTCGACCTTAAGCAAAAAAAACTTACATTTAAATATGCTATTAATTTTAAAACCCTAATTACTAAAACCGGATAAAAAAATTAAAAAAAAATACCTTAATCGATATTTTTTATAAAAGGCTTAAAAATAATATTAAAAATAAAATAATTTATATAAAAAATTTGCACTTTCGACAAATATATCGGAAAAGCTATCAAAATTAACAATCGACAATTTAAACGACGATAAAAACGACGAAAACGAATTACCCCAAAAACGAACATTTGACATAATAAGAAATCCCGAAATACGGTAAATACTAATACCCCTAGGAAAAATAATACCTCGTTCAGAACAAAACTAGAAGTTATAAAACTCGAAGTTATCTAGCTACGAAACTATCGACAAATCGAATATTAAAATTATGGCAAAATAAGCCACAAAGCCTTTAAATATAAGTTACCTAAAAAATCTTAATAAAACATACCATAAATCTTAATACCTACTAAATTATTATCCAATAATAACGGAAAAAAAATCCTCGCCATAATACAACGTAAAACCAATTTACTAAAATTAACAAACGAAAAAATGCAATAAGGCTAAATAAAATGGTTATAAATAATAAAATAACAAAAAATACTATAATAATAATTATAAAATTATTAGAAATAAAAATAATCGACTAAATAATAGTTACTATGCAAAAAATAATAAAAAAAATTAATAACGATAATTAACTTAAGCACTTAAAAAATAATTTAAGAATTATAAAAAATAAGAAAAAAACGTAATAGCGGGCGAAATAAGATAACATAATTAACTAAATATTATTTATTGCATCCGAATTAACTGTTTTACCTATAAAAAAAATAAAACGTATATCGTAAAACGACTTTTACATATATGGAATTAAGGATTTAATTTCGCCATACGATAAAGGGAAAATTTTAAAGATTGACGATAATATTACCACTTATATAATTAAACTAATAAAGAAAATGTCGATAAAGTTATAACATATAAAAACTAGCCGGAAAGGTAAAAATGTTTTTAAAATAATTTTTTATGCTTTTACGATAATTATAAATATCTGCGATAAAAATAAGTAATATAAGAAAAAAACTTAATGAAATTACGTTATAACTAATCGCCGATTTATATTATAAACTAACTATTATTACAAACCCCGAAAAATAACGTAGAATTTCGGCAAATCTCGCATAACTTATTAAGGATATATAAGGCAAAAACGAAAATATACCGATATAAAATACCCTACGTACCATAAACGAAAAAACTATCCATTAAAAAATAAAAATCTAAGGATAAAAAAAAACGCCTTATACGAATAAAAGCAAAAGTTAAATACTTATAATGATAATATAAAACCTAACAAAAATAATTCAAAAAATTGTAAAATGAAACTAAATAATAACGAACGCATATTAAATAATTGCAAAAAGAAATTAACGATTTTTATATATAAATATAATAATACCCAAAAGGAAAAAACCGTCTATAAAAAAACCGTGAAACGGCAAAACCCCGAAAAGCTAATAAGGGCTTTCTAAAAAAGCTTTAACAGTGATAAAGGACGAAGACAACCTTATTATAGTAAAACTGCGAATTAGAATATATTAATATACCGCTATAGTAAATAACGAAGCCTTAAAAGATAACTACATTACATTTAAGGTAGTTAACCGACTTAAACTATTATAAAAATATAAAAAAAACCCTTATATCGCGAAAACCGCTGAAAATTAACCCTTTTTATACGACAATAAAAAAATTACGCGCGAAAGTAATTATCTCGATATTTTTACTTTAAAAAAAATATAACTATTAATTTCAATATCGTACCGTTAAAAAATTACGACATAATTTTAAGAATAGTATAATTACGCCAGTACAACCTCTTAATTAACTAGGCAACTAACTAGGTAAAATTCGTTTTACAACTTAATAACAAACATAAAAAATAACGACAAAAATCTAAATATTCGATTAAAAATAGAAACGAATATCGGTATAAGGATACGACAAAAACCTTACCACCTATAAAAAAACAATACTAAAAAAAGATTTATCATAAATAAATACGACGTATTATTATTACCGTTAAAACAAAATTATAATAATTAAATAACAACTTACAACAATAACAACTCCAAAAGTTAGAAAAATTAATTAATATACTACCACAATATTACTAATATAAACAACTTTTTAAGAAACAATTCGAGACGAAACTATTAAAATATAACGAATAAAATTATGAAATTATCCTAAAAAAAAACCTTTAACTAAGTTTTATCCTATTTATAACCTTAATAAAGCAAAATTACACGCACTTAAAAAGTACCTGGAAAATCGACTAAAAAAAATAAATTTAATTATCCAAATTACTAACTAAATACCCAATATTTTTCGTAGTTAAGAAAAACGGAAAATTATAATTAGTTATAAATTATTAATAACTTAATAATATTACTATTAAAAACCGACTACCATTACCTCTTATTAACGAAATAAAAAACTATTTCCATAAAACGCAATAATTTATTACTTTCGATCTTAAAAATGAATATAACTTAATTCAAATTAAAAAAGACCATAAGTAAAAAATAACGTTTCGGATTAAATACGGCCTTTACGAATATTTTGTTACCTTACTAAAATTTACCAACGTACTTATTATCTTTTAGCGTATGGTTAATTATATCCTTAAAAAATATTTTAATATTTTTATAATATTCTTATTTTCTTAAAAACTTAAAAGCAATACGAAAAACATATATATAAAGTATTATAATTACTTTAAAACGCTAATTTACTAATTAATATAGAAAAAAGCCTATTTTATATACAAAAAATTAAATACCTAAACCATATTATCACTTTTAAATATATTAAAATAAACCCTAAAAAAATTACTACAATACGAAATTAAATAACGCTTACCACAGTTAAAAAAATACAAACCTTCTTCGGATTCGCTAATTACTCTCGAAAATTTATTAAAAATTTTAACCGATTAATAATACCTTTAAACAAACTTATTCGGAAAAAAAAGTTTTAATAAACGCCAAATATGAAAAAAAACTTTCTAATAACTTAAAAAAACTATTACAAATTAACCAATATTAATTATATACGACCTAAACCGCTTAATTAAATTAAAACCTAATATATCAAATTATACTTTAAACGCAATAATCGGATAACGAAATAATTAAAATATATTATATCTTATTATGTTTTTTTTATAAATTACAAAAACCCGAATTACGTTACGTTATTTCCGATAAAAAATTTTTAATTATTATCAAAATATTCCACAAATTTAAACACTTCTTTAAAAATAACTAACATTAAGTTAAAATTTATACGAATTACAAAAATCTTACTTAATTTACCACGATTAAAAAACTTACAATACGATAACTTCGTTACGCAAAAGAGTTAACGAAATATAACTTTATTATTATTTATAAAAAAGTTCGGAAAATAACAAAACCAACGTACTTAATAAAAAACCCAACCTTAAAAAAACCGGTTAAGGTTAATTACGTAATTTTCGACATTACCATAAAAAAATACTTACGGCTACAATAAATTGCGATAATACAGATAATACCCTAAGATATACATCAAAAAGTCAAAACGTATAACAATAATCTATTTAAAAAAATAAATAAACTACAGATATTAAAAAAATACCAAAAAAACCTAATACGAAAAATACATAAACACCCATTACATAAACAGCTAAAAATTCACAAAACCTTAAAACGCCTTCGGCATACATACGATTTTCCTAAAATGAAAAATATAATACAGAAAATTAAACGTTAATATAACGTTTACGCTAAGGCAAAAATACGACAACATAAACCTTATGGAAAGTTACAATTATTACCAATCGTAAAACGACTATAAAAATCTATTACGATAAATTTTATTACTAAATTTTATTTTTTAAACAACCCGGCTACGAACATTTATTTAAATAACATTTTCATAATTATTAATCGATTTACGAAATTCTTTTATTTCTTACCTTATAATAAAAATACAAACGCTAAATAAATAAGGTACATTTTTTTTAAAAATATTTTTAGCATATACGGACTTCTGCACAAAATTATCTTAAATAAAAACGTTATTTTTATTTCCAAATCCTAGTAAAACCTAATGACATAAATCGGCTTAAATTATAAATTATTTAACGCGTTCCGACCCCAAACAAATAAATAAACAAAAAATAAAATCAAACATTAAAAACGTATTTACGATATTACATTAATTATGAATAAAATAATTAAATTAAAAAATTACTAATAGCTCAAATAACTTATAATACTACTTATCATAAAAACATCAATATAACCCCGGCTAAGGTTAATTTCGGTTTTATATTAGAACGTTATAAAAAAAGTAAAAAAAAAAAACCACTTAATATTAAGATAATACTTATATCGGAACAACTTAAACAATTATACTAGAAAATAAAACAAAACTCGAATTCGTACGAAACTAAATAAAAAAAATACTACAATCAAAAACGGTTAAAAAAACCAACTTTTTCGGAAAAAGAAATGGTTTACCTAATCACCAAAAATATTAAAACTAAACGACCAAACCAGAAATTCGACTTTAAATATATCGAACTATATAAAATTACTAAAAAAGTCTTAAAAAATAACTATTAATTGAAACTCCCACCTAAAGTTAAACTTTATCTTATTTTTTTACATATCCTTATTCGAATTAACGATAGACATTATCAAAATACGTACGAAATAAAATAATATAAAAATTAAAAAAAAACAGGTATATAAAATAGAAAAAATCCTTAACATACAGAAAATCGATAAACTTACCTATTATTTAGTCAAATAGAAAAATTACCTAAACTTAAAAAATACCTAAAAGCTTGCGGAAAATCTTATAAATACCTAATAATTATTAAAAAATTTTCACCAATAACAGCAACACCCAAAACCACGTCCTAATCCAAGCTATTAATAAAAAAATACCTAACGGAATTATTAAAAAATAACCCATAAAAAACGGCAATTTCAAATTTAGCCGCCAGACGATTTTCTTTCTTTTCTTTTTTTCGGTTCTTTAACTCGTCCAAACCTTTAACGCCTTAACGAATCAATTTAACGCCTTTTTTTCGGAGAAAAATCTATTATTTTTCGTTACGAACTAAACGAAAAATTTACTCCGAGATCTCGTTTATCTTGTTCCGAATATTATTACGCAACTAAAAAAAGCGCTTTTAAATAACCTTTTTTTCACGGTCCAAATAATTCTTAATACGGCTAATATTTTTTAAAAAGTTAAAAAAGAATCACTAACCTATTACAATAACGATTATAATAACGAACGCATTATTCATAACGTTTAAAGTCCTTAATTATAACGCATTTAAACCCTTTTTCGAAACAAAAAATATACGGCATAAGTTTAAAACCAAATTTAATAATATAAGAAATAAGGAAATAACGCTTTCCTTCTGGTTAAGGCGGCTGCGGGATTTACAATTAGTAATACGGCCTAATATGATAAAAAAAAAACTTATTAAAAAATCTTCGAAACGAAAATTTGAAAAAAAGAGAATCGTATTATAACATAACTAATCGAACTTTGGAAAACGATCTTTTAACAAACCGTAAAACAGGATTTAAATAGGTTGAATTACGTAATATGAATTTATAAGGATTTAATAAATTTATCTAAAATCATAACCGTAAATTTATAAGGATATAATAAATTCATTTAAAGCTACGATAAAATATATACGTTTGTTTAAAACTATAATTAAATAACAACAGCTTATAATATAACTTCGTTATTTAAGGCACCTTTAGTATTACGAAACGTAACTAAATTATTATATTACTCAGTTTCTTACAGTACTTTGCCAACATAAACCCGTCGACTTAGGTTTAATAGTTGGTTAATTAGCCTAGCCGTCACATAATTAGCCGGATTAAACTTTAACTTATTAATTATTCTATTTTAGAAATAATTAAACTAAAGGAAAAGTTAATATAGCTAATAAAAATAGTACTTAAGTTACGTTAAGGTGTTATGACATAACATAGGAGGGCCTCAGAAACGGTCTTTTAGCAAACAAAGACCGAAAACAGGACTCAAGTGGGTTAAGTCACGGAATGTGGATTTCTTTGGATTAAGAAATCCTCTATAATCCTTAATATGGATTTCCTTAGATTAGGAAATCCACCATAATCCTTAATGTGGATTTCCTTGGATTAGGAAATCTATCATAATTTGATAAACGAATATATATATATTCGTTAAATTCATAAATTAAATAATTATAACTTATAATATAACTTTATTATTTAAGGTATTTTTAATATTACGAAACGTAACTACGTTATTTTATTACTTTATTACTTAAATTCCCATGATATTTTACTAACATAAACCCGCCGATTTAGGTTTAATAATTAGTTAATTAATTTAACCGTTATACGTTACAAACTTTTATTTAATAATATCGTTAAACTTTAAATAATATCTTAATAACATATTTATTAGCAAATAACCCGCTTACGAAATCCTAAAAAATAACGACATAAACTTAAATAAAGAAAAGCAAATTTTTATTTTAACTAAGGAAAAAATCCTTTGATATTTAAATTTCGTAAATTAACGTATTAGCCAACTTAAACGGGATAACGTAAAACTTATTTCGACTTTTTAAATTATTCGAACTTTCCTGGAACAAACTTAATAAATTTTTTAAAAAATACTAATTTAATTAACGCAAAATAAGAAACCCGGAAAAATATTAAAACTTTTTAAACCTAAACCTTTCGATAAAATATTTATTAAATTATAATTATTTCTTACTTAATATCAAACATATTTTGGATATTTCCCAATACGATTCGTTATTTTAATTGTATAAATCAAATTCGTAATAAAACGATTTTCGGAATATATAATTACTTAATTTAAATTTGTTATGCGGGAATACGTTACGGTACCTTTAAAATAATAAAACCTTAAAATAATACGAACTTATAATAATTATAAAACGTTTAAACAAACCTTTTAGAAAATTTTTAAAATAATAAACGAAAAAATAAAGGCCAAAATAAAAATTTAACAATTACGATAAAAAGAATTAGCTTTTAAGTATGGCAACTAATTAATTCAACTTTCTTCAAAACTTAATTAAAACCAAAAAACATTAATAACCCGATTTTTTAATAACTTAAAAAAAAATCCAAAAAAATATTTAAAAAAGATAAACCGTAATATTTAACCGATTATATCGCGATAATAATTAAAATTAATAACAGATAATATATTTAGCAAATTCGTAATACCAAAAATAAACATAATAATAAGTTACGTTATAATACTAACATTAACGTTTAACGACGATAAAACATATTACATAAAAGGGAACTTATATTTATGGAAATTAACATTATTTAACGACAAAATCGATAACGCGTTAAATACTGGAGTTATAGTAAAATAAGCCATAAAGTTTTTAAATATAAATCACCTAAAAAATCACGATAAAATAAACTATAAACCCTAATACTTATCAGATAATTCGCAAATAATGTAAAAAGAAAAATAATTATTATAATACGCCGTAAACTTACCAAATTGTTAGGCGTAATAAAAATCTGGCTAACAAAATATTAAGGATAAACGGAAACTGTTTATCGTGGTACGCTAAAACGATATAAACGAAAATACGTTATACAATATCGACAACCAGAATACCCAAACCATAAAGTATAAAAATAATTCATTTATTAACGAATTACGCGTATAATCCAAAAAAATTCGATTTTCGTAATAAAATAAGAAATAATAAAAAAATAAATAATAATACCGATACCTTAAAACTATTAGCATACAAAAAAATATCGACTAAAAAATAACCGAATAAAATTAGCCAACGGGCGAAAAATGCCCCTAAGGAAACTTTTTTATTATTACAAATAATATATATACGATACGAAAAATAAAGCAGCCCTAAAAAAACCAACCTATTTATACGATAATTAATCGCAAACTTTTACGTTTAGCTATTTATTACAATAAACCCTTTAAAAAAATTATAATTAATTTAAAATAAATTATTAAAAATTTATAGGAAATAAATGAAAATACGCTTACCTGGAAAATAACTTACGTTATAGAAAAATAATTTTCTTAATAAGATTAGAAAATATAATAACAAGCAAAAAAAATATTTTAATTAAAAAAAAATTAAAAATATAAAAGTTTCGAAATACGCAATTTAGCAGGGATATAAAACTATACGCGATACGTATTAACGAATTAAAACTATAAGTTAAATAATAACGATATCTTATTAAACAATTACGAAATCAAATTAATAATTTAAGAAAACGCATATAACGACTAAAATAACCCCTAAAAAAATTAAGCCCCTTATAAAAAAGCCGTAAAAAAGCGAGACTTAAAGGAAATAAGAAAAACTCCTAAAAAAAACTTTAACAATAATAAGGAATAATAAAAATCTTATCACATTAAAAGTACGAATTAAAATATATTAATGCACCGCTATGGTAAATAACGGGGTTTAAAAAATAACTATATTACGCCTAAAATAATTAATCGATTTAAAGTACCATAAAAATATAAAAAAAACTTTTATATCGCGAATATGACCGAAAATTAACTATTTTTTTACGATAACGGAAAAATCATACGCGAAATTAATTACTTTAATACTGTTACATTAAGATAATATATAATTATTAATTTCGATATTATATCGTTAAAAAATTACGATATCATTTTAAAAATAACATAATTACGCTAATATAAACCCTTAATTAACTAAATAATTAATTAAGTAAAATTTCTTTTATAATTTAACAATAAATATCAAAAAAAAAATAAAAATTTTAATATTCGATCGAAAATAACGACGAATGCCGGTATAAGAATACAACAAAAACCTTACCACCTATAAAAAAATAACATAAAAAAAAAAGTACCACAAAAGAATTTAACGTATTATTACCATTATCAAAACGAAATTACGGTAATTAAATAGCAACTTATAATCCGGCCCTAAATTTAAAAAATTAATTAATATACCACCATAATATTAGAAATACAAAAAACTATTTAATAAAAAACTTAAAACGAAATTACCCAAATATAACGAATAAAATTATAAAATTATTTTCAAAAAAAAAGTATCAACTAAATTTTATTTTATTTATAACCTTAATAAGGTAAAATTATACGTACTTAAAAAATATCTAAAAAAACAATTTAAAAAAAATAAATTCGATTATCTAAATCGTTAACTAAATACCTTATATTTTTCGTACCTAAAAAAAATAACAAGTTACGATTAATTATGAATTACCGCTAATTTAATAATATTATTATTAAAAACTAAATACTAGTACCCTTAATTAACGAAATAAAAAACCGTTTTTTATAAAACTTAATAATTTACTGCCTTTAACTTTAAAAATAAATATAATTTAATTCGAATTAAAAAAAAATTATAAATAAAAAATAACGTTTCGAATTAAATATAGCTTTTACGAATATTTCGTTACCTTTTAACGTATAATTAACTATATCTTACGGAAACACCTTAACATTTTTATCGTATATTACCTTAACGATATTTTTATTTTTTCGGAAACCAAAAAATAATATAAAAAGTATATCCATAAAATGTGATAATTATTTTAAAACGTTAATTTGCTAATTAACGTAAAAAAAACTAATTCCATACACAAAAAATAAAATATTTAAGTTACATTATTACTTCCGGACATATAAAAATGGATCCTAAAAAAATTGTTATAGTACTTAATTAGATATAACTTACCAGAATCAAGAAAATACAAACCTTTTTCGGATTCGCCAATTATTGTCAGAAATTCATCAAAAACTTCAACCGAATAACCATACCCCTTAATATTTTTACACAAAAAGGAAAAAAATTCTAATAAACATCTAAAATAAAAAAAACGTTTTAATAATTTAAAAAAACTATTATAAATTAGCCAATACTAATTATATACGATCCAAACCGCTTAATAAAATTAAAAACCGATATGTTAAATTACGCTTTAAACGCGGTAATCGGATAACAAAACGATTAAGGTATATTTTATCTTATTACTTTTTTTTTTTTACAAATTATAAAAACCAAAATTACAATATGCCATTTCCGACAAAAATTTTTAGCCATTATTAAAATATTTCGCGAATTTAAATACTTTTTTAAAAATAATTAATATCAAATTAAGGTTTATACGGATTACAAAAGTCTTACCCGGTTTACTACGACCAAAAAACTTATAATACGATAATTACGTTACGCCGAAAAACTAACCAAATAGAACTTTATTATTATTTATCGTAAAAGTTTAAAAAATAACAAAGCCGACGTATTTAACAAACGACCTAACCTTAAAAAAAATAATCAAAATTAATTACGCCGTTTTCGATACGACGAAAAAAGGATATTTACGTCCCTGACAAATTGTAATAATACGAATCACAAATTTCGATATATATCAAAAAATTAAATAATATAATAATAATCAATCGGAAAAAACTAATAAAATATAAATCTCCAAAAAATGTTAAAAAAATTTAATACGGGAAATACATAAATATTTTTTATATGAATATCCAAAAATCCATAAAATACTAAAACGTTTTTAACGCATATATTTTTTTTCTTAAAATAAAAAACGTAATACAACAAGTTCGACGTTAATATAACATTTATAATAAAACTAAAACACGATGACATAAACCTTACGAAAAGTTATAACCACTTCTAATCGCAAAACGACTATAAGATTTTATTACGATAAATTTTATTATTAAATTTTTTTATCAAAAAACTTAGTTATAAATATTTATTACGATAACATTTTGGTAATTGTTAACCGATTTACGAAATTTTCCTACTTTTTACCTTATAATAAAAATACTAACGTTAAATAAATAACGTACATTTTCTGTCGAAACATTTTTAACATACATAAATTACCATATAAAATTATTTTAAATAAAAGTATAACGTTTACTTTTAAATTTTGACAAAACCTAATAACATAAATTAACCTAAATTATAAATTATCTAACATTTTTCGACCTTAAATAAACGGATAAACGGAAAAATAAAACCAAATATTTAAAACTTATTTACAATATTATATTAACTACGAAAAAAATAATTAAATTAAAAATTTACCAATAACTTAAATAACTTACAATACCAATTATTACGAAAGCATTAAAACGACTTTAATTATAACTAGTTTTGGATTTATTCTACAAATTTATAAAAATTTACAAAAAAAAACCATTTAATGTTAAAATAATTTTAACATCAAAATAATTTAAATAATTACATTAAAAAATAAAAACCAAATTTAAATTTATGCGTAATCAAATAAAAAAATGTTATAACAAAAAATAATTAAAAAAATTAACTTTTTCGAAAAGAAAAATAATTTACTTAATTACTAAAAATATCCAAACCAAATAATTAAACAAAAAATTCGATTTTAAATATATCGGTTCCTACAAAATTATCAAAAAAATCTTTAAACATAATTATCAATTAAATTTATTACTTAAAATTAAATTTTACTCAATTTTCCATATATCCTTATTCAAGTTAATAACGGATATTATCAAGGTATACATATAAAAAACGATATAAAGGTAAAAAACGAATAAAAATACGAAAAAAGGATAAACTTATATAATACCTCGTCAAATAAAAAAGGTATCCCAATTTTAAAACCTTTTAGGAACTAGCAAAAAATCTTATATATACCTAATAATTATTAAAAAAATTTTACTAACGAAAAAAATACTAAAAATCGCATCCCAATCTAAACCATTAACGGAAAGGTACTTAAGGTAATTATCCAAAAACAAACCCACGGATATAACGGCCTTTAACTCCATTTTTAAACGCTTCCGTTTTTCGGTTTCCTTTTACTCCGTTAATATATTTAAACGCTTTATTTTTTTTACGAATTAATTTTACCTTTTTATCCCAAAAAGCACCTGTTATTTTTTAATACGAAAAAAACGAACGATTTATTCGAAAATCTCAAACGTTTTATTCGTAAATTTCTCGTGAAATTAAAAAAAAAACGTTTTTATATAAGCTATCGTTCGCGATTAAAATAATCCTTAACATAACTAATATTCTTTAAAAAATTAAAGGGAATTACCGATTTATTATAACGACGATACGGGAAACGAACGTATTATTCGTAACGCTTAAAAATTTTAATCATAATATAACGAAAACCTTTTTCGGAATAAGAAATATACGTCATAACTTCGAAACCAAATTTAATAATAAAATTAATAAAAAAATAATACTTTTTTTTTTTGATTAGGACGATAACGTAATTTACGGTTAATTATACGACCCGATATGGTAAGGACAAAACCATATTTACAAAAAAAATCTTCGGGGCAAAAATTGTAAAAAAAAAAAAAAAAAAAAAAAAATCGTATTATAACATAACACAAAAAGGCCTCGGAAACGGTCTTTTAGCAAACAAAAACCGAAAACAAAACTTAAGTAAGTTAAGTCACGTAATATGGATTTCCTTAAATTAAAAAATCCACCATAATCCTTAATATAAATTTCCTTAAATTAAAAAATCCCTTATAATTCTTAATATGGATTTCCTCAAATTAAGAAATCCATTACAATTCGATAAACGAATATATATACATTCGTTAAATCCATAAGTTAAATAACCATTGCTTGTAATATAACTTCGTTACCCAAGGTACCTTTGGTATTACAAAACGTAACTACGTTATCTTATTACTCTATTGCTCAGATTCCCACAGTACTCTGCCAACATAAACCCGCCGACTTAGGTTTAATAATTGGTTAATTAGCCTAGCCGTCACATAAGGTTAATATATTCTCATAATATGCCAGCTTTCGTGCTAACGTAAAATTCGAAAATATTATATTTCTTAAAGGTCCCCTTTTTAAAAAAAAACCTAAAAGTTTACCTTAAAGGGTAATTATTAAAGTTTAATTAAGTAATTATAACTTTAAAAGTAATAAGTAAAAGTAGGTAGGTTAAAGTAACTAAAAACGTAAAAGTTAAATATTAGATATCTTTAATAACAAAACAGTAGGTATATTATAGGGGCAATAACGAGGTTCCGAATAGCTTTAATAAAACACGTATCATAAATATATTAAAACATAGTTAAAAAAAGTACGGACCGGGCTTATAATTATAAAACCCTGCATTACGTACTAAAGCATATAATTAAAGAAATGTATATATTAAAGGTTACATAACCTCCAGAAAATCTTCTACAGAAAGTAAAGGTAGTGAACCCTCCTTAAATACACATAGATACAGCTGTAGCTAAGAGAAAAGGTACCAGGGGTAAATAAAGCTATTCCCCTTTTAGTCCGATCAAGTGAAGCCAAGGCTCAGCTCGACTTCAGCTGGGTCTGACAATTATCTCCCCATTTCATTTCGTATCCAAGATGTCAAGGGCCGTGGGAAGCACACA
Organism: Monosporascus sp. GIB2; assembly: GCA_004155935.1. NCBI lineage: Eukaryota > Fungi > Ascomycota > Sordariomycetes > Xylariales > Monosporascus > Monosporascus sp. GIB2. Next base: position 126,896 of record QJNV01000044.1, read on the forward strand.
ACTTGCGCCATTCTTATCGCTACGTTGAGTTTCTGTTACGTCCCTTCCTGTCAGGTATGTGTCCATGTGCCCGTGTCCGCCGGTCCATATCTCTAGCTCGCTATTCAACCTCTGCGTTAATAGGCCAATAATAAGTCAGACAGCCTGCGCTCCTATATATTACGTTCTGGGCACGTTATAGTCATGGATCCATTCCTATTCTTTTTCGTTTATCACTTGGTTTTGGTGCACCTTCGGAAATGTATTCCGCGGTCGCAGCCTCTGGCACAGAATCAGCATTGAACCTCCTGCGCGGTTAGCCTAGCGCTTCGATTTCATGCATGCAGCATGTAACCTTTCCCCATTAGAACATCTTGTTTACTTCCCCCGCGATTGGGTAGGGACTCGGAATAAGTATAGTAGCAGAGGATTAATAGAGCGTCATGAGGGCATCATGCGTACCTACCCCACATGCGTGGGTGGGGGTTCAATCTATGAGGTTGCCAGTAATGGCAACAATAGGCCCCGGGCCAGATATGCCGGTCGTAACGTTGCGTTATCATTGGACCGTACATTGCAGGGTTCCGATGCCTATAACAGGATTCTACTCCTCTTCTCCCTCGCAACAGGGAATATCCATGGCTACCGGAAGTGCGTGTCATGGGTATATCAGGTATAACTTAACCAACAGCCTATCCATTCTTTTCGACACGACTTCGTGGTATACAAGCGCAGCATTTCTGTTTAGAGACAGAGGGAATCGACATGGCACTGATACCGCTTCTTTCCCTCCCTGGAGTCGGAATTCTACTTGTTGTCTATTACGTCGTCTCTTCAGTAGCAGCATGGTATCGTCTTCGGCACTTCCGCGGCCCCTTTCTGGGGTGTTTCTCCTATTTCTTCATAATCAAAACCGACAAGGCCGCTAGGTGCTGGGAGGCATACACTTCCATTAATCGAAAATTCGGCCCGCTGGCTCGGATTGGACCCAACGAGCTGATAACCGACGACCCGGAGCTCATTCGGAAAATGAATTCGGCTCGGAGCGTGTATGCTAGGGGCGGGTGGTACGACGCTGCGCGGCTCGATCCCTACGACGACACCATGGCTTCGCTCCGTGACAATGCCGCCCATGACAAGCTGAAAGCCAAGACCGCGTCTGGCTATGCCGGGAAGGAGAACCCGGACCTCGAAGCCGGCATCAACTCCCAGCTCGCGGGCATGGTCGACTATATCCGCCGGAAATATGTCTCGAGCGACAGCGAGCTTCGGCCCCTGGACCTCGCGCGCATGGTGCAGTACTTCACCCTCGACACCATCACGCGAATTGCTTACGGCAAAGATTTCGGTTATCTGGACAGCGACTCCGACGTGTTCGATTATATACGCACAACAAAAGAGATTTTGCCGCAGATACATCTGTGGGCAGATGTGCCATGGCTCCGCAAACTCCAGCTGAATCAACTCGTCCTAAAATTGATGGGGCCTAAGGCCACGGGCAACGTGGGGGTGGGTAGGCTTATGGCGTAAGTAAACAGCAATTCAGCTGGGGCTGCTGGTGGTATTGACTGTCCACAGAGTTGCTAGAGATATTGTTGCGAAGCGGTTTGAGCCGAAGGCGGAGGGACAACAGGATATGCTGGTAAGATACCCATTAGCCTACTCTAGGGGATATTTTAGGGTGTCCACATGATCCAATAGGGAGCCTTCATTCGGCACGGCCTTACGCAAAGACAATGCGAAACGGAAGTCCTTTTCCAGATCGCAGCTGGGTCCGACACGACTGCGACGGCTCTCCGAGCCACAATGCTTTACATAATCACGACTCCGTATGTTTACCAGAAGCTTGTGGACGAGATAGACGAAGCCATCCGAGCAGGCAGGATCTCGACTCCGATATCCAACGATGAAGCTAAAGCCCTGCCGTACCTCCAGGTTAGGACATTATCCGCTTAGCATCATCCCAGTGGCGAAACTGACAACGACAGGCTGTCATATACGAGGGTCTCAGGATCCATTCACCATTCACTGCTCTTCTTTTGAAACAAGTCCCGCCAGAGGGTGATACCTACCATGGCAAGTTCATCCCGGGAGGCACCTGCATCGGTCATAGCACGTGGTCGGTTATGCGCAACAAGCAGATCTTCGGCGACGATGTCGAACTATTCCGGCCTGAGAGGTGGCTCAATATCGACCCTCAAGAGCGTGCAATCATGGTGAGAACTGTCGAGCTTGTTTTCGGCTACGGGAGATGGGCATGCGCTGGCAAGCCCGTGGCGTTCATGGAACTTAACAAGTTTTACGTCGAGGTGCGGTTCCGAGTTCACGGCAAAGTTAGCGGCGAATAATCCTAGTTGCTAACGAGTCTGTAGGCTTTGAGGAATTTCAACTTCCAGCTTATCAATCCCACCAGTCCTTGGGAAAGCAAGAACAACAATGTGTTCCTGCAGAGCAACATGTGGGTTAAGGTCACCGAAAGGCAAAGTTATGATGGCTGAGGGCATTCACCCTTTATGGATTCCCGTGTTTCCACCAAAACCCTCCATAATGACCATGACACTCAGTGATGCAACATTGGACTTGTGCGTGTATGTTTATGGTCGAGAGACCTTGGGCAATGGCAATATCGCACATACGATACCTCGTGCTTCTTGTCACCTAATCGGGATATTCTGCTATCTCTGGGCTGAGTCGGTTTTCCAGAGACTTGGGAGATCTGGCGGCACTCTCTGGTCTTCAGACACTGACGTGCTTATGGAAAGAGCCAAGTCATGACCAAAGCCTCAATTGCGAAGGTGTCCTACGCCGTCACCGGCTTCACCATCTCCTACTAAAAATATTTGGAAAACCCCCGTATATCCAGGATATTTGCCGTAAAGAAAGGCCAAGGAGGCGAAGACGAAGCTTACTATGGAGAAGAGAAATGGTATGTTTATGGGGCGCACGGTCGAGATTCCAACTAGCATTCGCGCTTTCGAAATACACAGGGACCTGGGAAGGAAATAGTCTCAAGGTATCGGTAGGCTATCCGGGCAGGAGATGAACCATGGTTGTTGAACGCAGAGGCTGGCGCTTCCAATATTGGTAATCCCGATGGACGAGTTGGCTTATAACGATGGAGCAGGGAAGATTCCATTGAGGATAACTTTATATACTGCCTGTGTCAGGCTCTGATCTATAGGCGGCTCGAAAGCTGTCTAACTTGTTGCATCGCGGGCTTCCAGGCTTCACCTATTACATTTTTATATATGCCAAACTGCCATGTCTTGTTATGTTTTCTGAGTATAGCTTCCTTAAAATCCTCTTTAAGTAGTATATTCCCATTGCGTTGTGGTTAGGCCAACCAGACCGCGAGCTCGCTTGAAATACAGCCCTCGTTCCTCAGGGCTCCGCCCCCCTCAACCTCTACCCCTATTCATATCGACAGTGGGCTAGGTGACCGTATTAAAACACTTTTACCCCCCAATGCACTGGAATTCATGACCGTGGTGATGAATATTCTCTACGTGCATGTAGCACTTAAAGCAGAGATCATAGTCGTCGCATTCCTCATGCGTGCAGTGGTAGTACTTCCACCGCCTAGGCTATACGGCTATTAGCAACCGGTGTAGGATTACAATACTTTCCTCCTTGGTGACTTACGAAGTCGCACACATCGCAACATCCACCATAGTAGGCCCCTGGCCCGTCGGGTAACCCCACGCCCTTGTCGCCCGGTTCTGGGAGGGGCTCAAGCTCTTCGCTGTCGGTTGTGCCGTGGACGATAGCAATGTGGCGGGGCGTCCAGCCATCTTTCGTCCGGGCATGGGGATCCGCTCCCCTGTTCACCAGTGTCTGTATGACCCCCTTCCGCGGCCATCGGCACGTCCAATGGAGTGGCGTCCAGCCGGCTAGGTCCGGCTGATTAATCAGACGCGAAGTCTCAACGCCCTCGTCACTACACCTTGTGAGAATCTCGGTTACCCTGTCGGCCGACTCAGAGATGGCTGCATAGTGAAGAATTGTGAGGCCTTGGTTGTCCTTGCTAGGTTCCCATGGCGTCCGGTAGAGCCATTGACAAAGTTTATTTTGTGTTCTCCCAGATGTCTTCTACCCAGCTCCAGCTTTCGCCCATTATGGCTAGGTGCAGCGGAAGACGGCCCGCGGTGTCGATGACTAGCAACGAGCGGCTAGATCGGTTAGTCAGCCAGGCGACCACATCCCCGTGGGCCTCAAGATAGGCAGCGGCATGCAATGCCGTAAAGAATTGGCCACCCACGGCAAGTGGAGTCACTCCGCTCTCCTCAAGGAATTCTAACACCTCGATACACTTCTCCGGCGGCTTCCCCTGAAATCCGACGACAGCAGACTGGATTGGAGTTCCGTATTTGCCGTTGACCGACAGCACCAGGTCCCTTCGGAGGATTTTGAGGCAGATCTTAATGGTCTCGAGCTTCGCCGCAACACAAGCGGCATTGAGTATAGTCCCATATCTTCCTGACGCGATGTCGGCGTTAGCCCCCATCTCAAGTAGCAGGTTGACTATCTCGCCGTCGGCGCCAGCGGATATGGCGGCATGCAAAGGTGTGCCATCACCGGGTTCTAATTGGTTGATGGCGGCTTTTCCAGCGGGGTGCTCCAGCAGCTGCTTCAGAAACGCAAAGGCTCCCGTGGAGGCTGCGTAATGAAGGGCCTTGCCCGCCGATGTGTGCTTAACCGTGTCCGAAGCAAACCACGTGTCCAGGACAAGCTTCAACAACTCGCTACTGACTCTCCTGATAGCCGTGATTAGCGCCTCGGCCGGCGTTAGGCCGTCCTCATGCTTCCCTTGGATGTAATAGTGTAGAAGGACCTCGGTGACAGGAAGCGTGGACAGACCCCAGGAGAAGTCGAGGAGGCTAGAATAATGATTCCACCTCGTGGGCAACCTCATTCTGGCGCCCCCCTCAAGAAGTAGGCGAACGAGGACTGGGTGCTCAAAGTAGATAGCCCAACCCAAGGGACTTGCACCGTCATCTCCCTCGATGTCTAGCTGTGCACCGGTGTCTACTAGAATTTTGGTGGTTTCATATAGCCCATTGTTTGTTGACAGAAGAATGGCGCAGTCGCCGCTTGAGTTCTTGTGCCCTGTATCGGCGCCCCGCAGGATGAGAAGCTCTACCATTCTCGGATGCCCCCCGCTTACAGCCGATAAGAGGGCGCTCTTGCCATCAGTGCCACTTTCGTTGACGGGACAGCCCAAGTCGAGAAGGTAGTTTACAACTTTGCAATAGCCGTTTTCTGCTGCCTCCATTAGACCCTTCGCTCTTTGCACATTGTCGTAGCGGCCAGCGAGTGCCTTGACAGTTTGAAGCTGCCCTCCTGCACAAGCGGCGGCAAGGGGCGTGCGCTCCCAGCAGTCCTCTGATGTGAGGCCAGAGATGGTGCCAATGAGAAGCTCAATGACGTCTGCGTGGCCTCGGTAGCAAGCATTATGCAACGGAATGTGTTGGATCCATTGGGCCACTTGGTTCGTCACGGCACCTTTGGCAATAAGTTCCTTGATTAAGTCGGCCCGCCCTGCCTTCGCAGCGAGATGCACTGCCGTCATAGCCCTATCATCTATGATATTGGGGTCCGCTCCGCGTTCGAGGAGGCATTTTCCCACACTAGGAAGGTCTCTATCGGCGGCGGCAAAGAGGACCGTCACGCCGTCCGAGTTTGCCATGTCAAGAGGAGTCAAAGTGCTGTCACCTGGGAGGGGGGTGGGAATGCCTCTGAATACTCGACATCCGTTTCAACCGAAGACTCTTCCTAGTGGCATTCGGGGGAGAGACAGCTTCGTCATTGCTGAGGAAGCTGGGGTCAGTCAATCGTGACCTGATCGTCTCGTAGTGCTCGAATGGTCCGCGAACATCCGTGGCGGTGGGAAAGCGGTCGATAGCCAGCTCGGCCACGTGTGAGTGACCCTGCTGGATCGCAAGGTGAAGCGGAAAGTCCCCGTGTGTGTCAGTTACAGTGACATCAGCACCATTATCGAGAAGGGTTTTGGTAATCTCCCAGTGGCCGTGGAAGCCGGCAGCGTGGAGCGCTGTCTCCCCATCTTTGCCATTACCGCTGTCCATGTGAGCTCCGTTTAGGGCAAGAAAGTGCAATATCGTACATGCGGCACGGGTGTGTCTACTGACTTAACACGACCTACCTTCCTCTCTGGTTTCCGCCGGGTCTTTATCGGCCCTAACTTATCCCTTAAAGCATCGTTAGGTACCATATCCCCCCGAGTGCCAAAAGGACCCAAGTCCTTACCTTCCACGTGACGTTTCACTAAAGCTGAGTTGATTGGCAGTCGAGGAGCTTGCAGCCTTCATGATGGCTAAATTGCTTTGCTTGCCGTGAAAACGAACATACGAAAGGTGTTGGGGCACCTGAAGGGATGAGCAAATCTCGGATAATAAATAATTACCCGATAAGAACTGGCCAGCACCATGTTCGGCGTGATAACAATAGAAATAATTTACAAACAAATGACGCCGATACGGCATGGAGGGTGGCATGACTGGAGATTTTGGGATCCAGACAATGACATCCCGTATGCCAAAAGGGATCCACAAATTGAGACTCAGCACGCCATTGCTGCTGTAACGGAGTCCGCAATTGTAGAGGAATCGCATCAGATCTCACATGATTTTACCTCAAGACATGAGCTAAATAAGGTTTAAAAAAGGAGCGGATTATGCATATGCGAAAGGTATGAAGATACATGATCGCTTTTTAAAGGGTTGCCATCTTACCTGTTCTTCTTTCTCAACGTAGCATTCTTGTAAAAGAAAACTATATAAAGTTGTTCTCTAACTTATGTCACACTCACTTGGAAGCAGCTGCACAGTTCTTAAGGACTGGAATTGGCTATATAGAAGCTGGGAAACGGTGATCCCACTTGGTGTGGGTGATCCACTGATATGGGGCTCAGGAAAGGATCAACGTTGGTTTCGGATAATCTCTGAAGATTCCCTCCTTTTCCGTGACAACTTATTATCTTTTACCCTTAATGCAGGTGACCACTCGGCCTCCCGTTTACGCGCAGCAATGATCAGTGCAAAAGATGGATTCCGCACCCCTGTCTGCAGTATTTTAATTCATCAATAATCGAGCAGATTCAGGCGTCATAGTCAAGATATCTCAAGACGCTTCTCCAGAATTGCGGTAAATATATCGCAATAAAAGCCCAAAAACCTGACGTACATTGGCCATGGACGAATGGCAAGCCAGTGTTGTATACATCTAGGCCGTGGTAAATTAGCGTGGCATATAAGCTGGAGGACTGTGAGGGGATATTTGACTACCGTCTTTCATTGAAGTCAGCAGGATAAGTATGCGGCATTTGAAATACTGCTCTGTCGAAAAACGTCACGTAGTTAGCATACTATTCGCCATGTCGAATATATGGCACCAATTCAAGCACTTCCTTCAAGAACTTTAGACTTTGAGAAGGTGGCTTACTTGGTCAAAGTAGACATGGACTCCAAGCCAACCGAGACACGCCATTCCAATGGGAGTAAAGAAGCCAAGATTGAAAAGTGCTTTGACCTTGCTAGAGCACGTTCAGTCGTATCCCACCTGGCACCAAAAGCTGGCCAAACATCAGGATTATGGATGTTAATGATTCCAATCAGCCTCTGATTACGGCATCATCTTTCTTGGCATATCTGACAGTAAGGCAGTATCCCGGACTGGGCATTGAGAAGGCTGTATCGACGTTGGCGGGCCTGCTACTGGTAGACTGCCTATATGCTCGCAGCTTACGGCCCCAGCAAATCAGTGACTGGGGAAAACCAGAAGATTGCATGCATAAGCAGTGTTTTCAAAGGGCATAAGGAAGTTGGGGAGAGTAGTGGTCAACGGTGTTAGCAGTTGTAGATGTAGATGGTTCTGTTACGCCTGCACGAGTGATCACGAGGCCGGCGGTGTAAGATAACCCGACATAGATAATGTCAAGGAAGCTGACAGGCCATGTTGGTTGGAAATTTATGAGGTTGGCCCAGCATGCGGCACAGCTAAGTCAGGAGGGCAGAATCCTTGTCAGCACCGAATATCCGGGATGCTCGTAAAAGTCACGAGTTACCGATATTAGCGGCCGCGCCCCCATATTTCTGGTGTGGAAGCAAGTGGAGGGGATTGACGAATTTGGATATTTGTCTAGATAGGTACACTAAGGCATTGAGACCTTAAAGCCCTGATTCGTATGTATTTAAGGTGGACTAGGACCTGATTGGGATAAAGTGATAGGTCCTAATTCATGCCTTTCTGCCAACATCATCTGGGACCTCAAATGGTTACATTGTGTAAACAATGCTCCTTGAGAACGTCCTGAAAGCCGCTCTAGTGGTGTTCTTCGTATGAAAAGACAAGCCAAGAGAAGGGAGACCATTAGGGGTAAGAATTTCCGCAAGGAGATTGGGCCATTAGAATACGTATTGGTGCAAAATGTCATGAGACTGGCTGGTGCCGGCGACGCCGGTTTGCTTGTGCTGGGCTTCCGCTAGCAGTGTTACTGCCTGTCGTTGATGATTGGAGTATTAGGCATTGTTGGATAACTGAGGACTAGAATTGGCTTGATGCAAATTATGATGACTAGATAATGTTAGATATGGTTACCATTGCGCCTCGATCCAACATCTAAATTGGAGTGTGAATTGTCCTCGTGCAATGATGATCTTACTCACAGCCCCAAATGTAAGTCAGATAGACGAAGGAAGGCGAGAAGCTCCTCTTCGTATTCGGCAGCTAATGGATCCAGACTCTAGATATAAGTAGACATGTTATCCATCTTTCAACGCTGAAGTTCGATGAGTCGAGTCAGGCCAACTTACCTGTTCCTACGGATACCAACCTGATCTAGAGTCAGATTACCTATTAGAACAACGATTCTATCATCGTAATGGACACCAAACCCGTTCGAGAGACCATGCGGGCTGTGGTCTGGGAAGGCAACCCCTTCGAAATGGCCGTCCGTGACGTGCCCAAGCCACGCATCCAGATGCCCGAGGATGCCATTGTTCGCGTGACTTCGGCGGCCATTTGCGGTACCGATCTGCATACATACCATGGCCTATTCGGCAGCACCAAGGTCCCCTGGACGCAGGGACACGAGGCCGTTGGGGTTGTCGTTGAAGTCGGTTCGGCAACTGAGACCTTCAAAATTGGCGATCGTGTAATCGTGTCCGCCGTTCCAGATGATGGGCATTTTGCTACAGAGCCTACTCTGCTGCCAATGTTAGCCGGCTATGGTCTTGGCAAGGATTTTGGTGACCTGGGCGGTTGCCAAGCTGAGTACGTGAGAGTCCCTTTTGCGGATGACAGTCTTGTGGTAAGTCGGGTCTGCGATCCTCTACTTTCTCTCCCCCCTCTCTCTCCGGCCGCGGATGTCTTGCGCATGACCATGAATGTTAAGAGCAATAATAGCGAATCCCCAACAACCCGGCGAACGACTTGGACTATCTTTTCCTGTCTGACGTGTTCGCAACTGGCTGGCAGTGTCTAGACTTCTCGGGCTTCCAGGCCGGCGACAAGGTAGCTGTCTTTGGCGCGGGAGCTGTCGGACTTCTCTGTGCCCATTCTGCTCTCCTGAGGGGGGCATCCAAAGTCTACGTGATTGACCATGTCAAGTCACGACTGGACAAGGCCGCATCTATTGGCGCAACCCCAATTGACTTCGCAGCCTTAGGAAAAGGCGGCGCAGCAGCCCAGGTCCTCGAGCTTGAGCCGGGGGGTGTACAGCGTGCCTGTGACTGTGTCGGCTATGAGTGTGTCAACGCGAACCTCGAGCCGGAACCAAGCTACGTGATTTCTGAGGCAGTCAAGATGGCATCGGCTGGGGGTGGCATCGGGATAGTTGGGGTCTACGTGAACCTGCCCGCCTCACAGGGTACTCCAAATGCAGACACAATCCCCGCGAACATCAGCTTCCCTATCTCGACCTTTTTCATCAAGAATTTGTCGATGAGAGGAGGTGCAGCTGACATTCTCGGCCTGATCCCTACTCTGCTGCAGCTCGTACGCAGCGGGAGGGCAAAACCAGGTTTCGTCGTAACCAGTGAGGTGGGGATCGAGCAGGCGCCTCGGGCCTATCGTCGCTTTGACCAGAAGCTGGAAAACAAGGTTGTCTTTCGCTTTCCCTGGGAGGACGGCGAATCCACGGGAGATGAGTCTGCTTCCCAGTCATGTGCTGCGAGTAGCCCCTCCCAGTGAAATCGAGTGCTTGCAAACAAGACTAAGGCTTCCTCCAGAGCCGAAGGCCCGAAGTAAGCCCTTTCAATATCGTTCGAACTCGGAATGAGAACTGAACTACGTCGATAGTCCAACGTCATGGAAACGAAGTCAGGGAGGTGGAGGAAGTAGGCGCAACATGGGCCAATAGAGATCCGAGCCAGCCCTGAACTGGTATGATAGGGGGCTAGGATGTGGCGGCGGATGAGCCACGTGTCCGGAAGAGGCCTACGCCATATGTAGAATGCGTATAAGGAGGAGACTATTTTCCACTCTTGGGGAAATGTCAAGGGTTGTTGGTGGATGTAATAAGGATTGGTGGCAGTCACTTTTTCGTATATTTCACCACAGGCGTGGCCCGGCCGATCTGTTTCTTTACTAATGCCATATTCCTGTTCAGTTTTTCCTTTCTTGATTGATCATATACCATACGCTTCTGGGTTGCAATCAGGGCCTACACGGTGTTGTTTGAGATAAGATTAAGAGAACGGACTAGGAAATATGTTGCCACCGCCTTAGAAGAGTTCATTTTTGCCTGGGGGTGGGGGGAGGGGGGGACTTGCTCAGGGATGTCCAGATCGAGCTAGAAGAGGTTCAATCAAAGCTTTGCCAATTGCGCCGTGCCCTGCGCCGCCAGCCTGGAAAAAGAAAAAGAAAGCCCTTCGAACATCCCTCCATCTTTAGAGTGAAAGCTTTACTGTTCAACAATGCCTTGTGTTTCCGTTCTGCCAATAAGGAATAAGAGTACTACGGAAACGAATACAATAGGTAGCTTTATTGCTCTAGGATCCACCTTCAACGGTACGAAGATGCAAAACCACTTAGCAAACCAGTCGGTTCCTGATATCAAACACTTCATTTCACAGCCATGACGTGTCCCAATATTTAGCATAACCTCAGAGTGGTTCTTCTCTGGGGCTTTACCTGCATGAAATACTCCGTGAGGGCGGCGTCAACTTCACAAGGGTCTTCTCCCTTGCTACTTGCCTGTCCCGGTCTAACGGAAGCAGGAAGACCCGCTGCTTCTCCGGAGAATCCTCGTTTGTTTGGTATGTCGCCGTTTGAACCACCAGGCAACCGTAGGTGCCGGTTGGAAATGTGTTATTGTGTAGAGAGTTACCCTCCATCACCGAACCGGTAGCGTCTTCACTTCCAACCTTGAAGGCCTCACTAAGTGGGTCCCGATCTCCAAGGTCACCATCCAGCTGTCGACCGTAGTTTCATTTACGTCCAGGGGTAACGAGCCGTATTGTAAGGTCGTATTCGGGGTTAAGAAACCCGCGTTCATTGATTCGATCTATTAACATATCAGGGAGCATGGCCTCACCTTCCCAGCCGGCCCAGCCCCAGCTCGGCGAAACCGCTGTGAGAGTGCGACCGTCAGGTACAAGTGCAACCAGATGTTATAGATAAAGTTCGGTAAGCCACATATATATATCGCCGGTTTCTCCCGGGTAATAGAAGAAAGGTCAGGTTTCAGACTGCTATTAATATGCGGGTTGCCTTGACTCTCTGACCTCAAACAAACAACAGCCGCACAGCGTCTGGGTTAACAATGCCCATAATAAATACTAGTCTAGAGACTATGGGTGGCCGCGCAGCGGAAGGGCCCAAACGAAGTCTAACGGAAATAGTTGTCTCTCAATCATAGCGAGTATCCCGAAGAACGCGATGAGGGGGTCCTCCCTCGATCGTCCGATTGATATGAGGGTATGGGCGCATATGGAAGGCTCTGGAACGTGGTAATCTCTCTATATAAGAAGGCTTCGGGTCCCAGGTCTTTTGGATAGTTCTTCATCCCGCTTCCATCTCCCCGACTGTGAGAAGAGCACAGCCGTAACCGGCAAGTGCATTTGTGATCTGTGCTCATGGAAGTAGGCACTAACGTTAACAACCAACCGAGTCGAGCAATGACGGAAACGACATGGTTTCCCCTTCCATATATGGTTGATGCTATAAGATGGCCCACCCACCAACGAGCCACCCCATCAACGCGCCAGCGTTTTCCCATACAAATCGTCAAAATCGCTACATTTTCAAAAACACTTTAAAATTTCAAAAGAAATCGTAAAAATAAATACTCTTTAAAATTCTTATTTCTTTTAAAGTCTTTATATAATACATATATTTAGAAAATTGTCATAATTACGTAATTACCTTTTTTAATTTCATATATGCGATAAAGTGTTTTCCCATATATTTTACACCTATTTAAACGCATAAAGGAAAAAGTTTATAACTTTAAGAAAAGTAAAGAAGAAAAAAAGAAATTTTAAACTTAATTATTTGTATAAATCTGCTAAATTAATAAGGCTACATTTTTTGCATATCTTAATTAATTAAAAAGATATAAAATATTAATGAAAAGTGGGGAAAATTCTCTATAAAAAAATTCGATGGTTCTATTTAAAACATTAATAATATGACGATAATTAAAGATATAAAATTGTAAATTTTATAACCTTTACAGAAGTTAATATTGTTGTTTTTAATGTTTAGTTTAAATTTTTATCTTTTTTTTTTATCAAGTTATTTACAAGTAAGTAAAAATGTTCGATCTTAACAAATTCCCATACAATTTGTATGGGATATTGTTAAGGCTAATTTTCCCAACTTCGACCTTTGTTATGACACAATGAAGACGGACCTCGGAAACGGTCTCTTGGCAAGGAGGGACCGAAACAGGACCCAAGTGGGTCGAATCACGTGATGTGGATTTCCTTGGATTGGGAAATCCACCACAATCCCTGATGTGGATTTCCTTAAATTGGGAAATTTATCATAATCCCTGATATGGATTTTCTTAAATTAGGAAATCCATTACAATCCTTAATATGGATTTCTTTAGATTGGGAAATCCATTACAATTCCATAAAAAATATATATATATTCGTTAAAAAATCAAAAATTAAATAACGACAGTTTGCAATATAATTTCGTTACCCAAAATACCTTTAATATTACGAAACGTAACTAAATTACCTTATTATTTTATTATTCAAATTTCCATAATATTTTGTTAATATAAACCGGTCGACTTAGGTTTAATAATTAATTAATTAACCTAGCCGTTATACGGTGCAAACTTTTATTTAATAATACCATTAAACTTTAAGTAATATTTCGATAACATATTTACCAGCAAATAACCTATTTACTAGGCCCCTAAAAACAATAATATAAATTCGGATAAAAAAAATAAACCCTTACTTTTACCAAAAAAAAAATCTTTCGACGTTTGGACTTTGTAAATTAACGTATTAATTAATTCGAACGTAATAATACGGAACTTATTTCGACCCTTTAAGTTACCCGGATTTTTTTAAAACAAATACGCCAAACCCCGGAAAAAACGCTTATTTAATTAACTTCCACCAAAAAATTAAGAAAAATATTAAAACCCCCTAAACCCAAACCTTTTAATAAGACGTTTATTAAATTACAATTATTTTTAACCCAATATCGCGTATATTTCGGATATTTTCCAATATAATTAATTACTCTAATTACACGAATCGAATTCGTAATAAAACGACTTTCGGGATATATAGCTATTTGGTTTAAACCCGTTATGCGAAAATATATTACCGTACCCCTAAAATAATAAAACTCAAAAGTAATACGGGTTTATAACGATTATGAAACGTTTAAACAAACCCTTTAAAAAATCTTTAAAATAATAAACGAAAAAAACAAAATAAAAATAAAAATCTAGCAAATACGACAAAAAAAATCTACTTCCCGATACGGCACCGATTTCTTTCAGTTTTCCTCAAAACTTAATTAAGGACAAAAAATATTAATAACTCGATTTTTCGACGGCCTTAAAAGAAAATCCAAAAAAAATTATTTAAAAAAAATCAACTACAATACTTAACCAACTACATAACTATAGCCGTCAAAATCGACGATCGACAATATACCTAGCAAACCCGTAACGCCAAAAAAAAACTAATAACAAACCACGACACAATACAAACAACAACGTACTTTAACGAATTAACATTTTACATAAAACTAAATCCGAACCCATAGAAATTGGCGCTATCCACAAACAAAATAAATTACGTATTAAATACTGGAATTACGAAAAAACGGGCCACAAAACCAAAAATACAAATCACAAAAAAAACGTTAACAAAATAAAATATAAATTTTTATTCTTATAAAACAATTTTCGGAAAATAAAAGCAAAATAATTACCATAATACGACGCCAACTAATAACTATTAAACCCTTAAATATAACAAAAATTTAGCTACAAAAATATTAAAAATGGACGGAAATAATTTGCCTTAATACTTTTAACCGATATATTAAAAAGTACCCCTTTTATTATCAGCGATAACAATATCCTAATTACGAAAAATAAAAATAATTCATCTACTTACGTATTACACGTATAACGGAAAAAAGATTTAACTTTCTTAACCAAACCGGTCGAAATAAAAAAAATAAACGATAATACCGCCATTTTCGCGTTTTACGCTCCCAGAAAGAAATTAATCAACTAATGGCGTTTTACAGCTGGCCGCCAAAAAGGCAATACCCCTATAAAGATTCTTTCTGCTACTATAAGAAATGTAACCACTTATCACAAAAAGAAAAAGACGCCTTAAAAGGACGCAATCTAGCTATACGATAACTAATCGCAAACCTCCACTTTTAATTATCCATTACCATAAACCCCCAAAAAAGGAAAAAAATTATGGCCGATTTGGAACAAACTACCAAAAACTTATAAAAAAAAATAAAAATATTCCTACATGGAAAATAACTTACGCCATAAAAAAACAATTTACATAATAAAATCAAAAAATACGGCAGCAAACGGAAAAAATATTCCAATTAAAAAAAATAATAAAAATATAAAAATATCGAAATATATAATTCTACAAAAATACGAAACGTTACGTAATACGCATTAACGCGTTAAAACCACAAATTACATAATAATAATATCTTATCAAATAATTACAAAATTAAATAAATAATTTGCGGAAACGAATATAACAGCTTAAACAACCCCCAAAAAAATTAAACCCTTTATAAAAAAACCGCGGAAAGTCGAAACCTAAAAAAATTAACGGGAATTTCTAAAAAAGCTTTAATAATAATAAAAAACGACGAAAATCCCATTATTTTAAAATTACGAATTAAAACATATTAATATATCACTATAATAAATAACGAAATTTTAAAAGGTAATTACATTATACTTAAAATAATTAACCAATTTAAATTACCATAAAAATATAAAAAAAACCCTTATATCGCAAATACCGCCAAAAGTTAACTATTTTTATATAATAATAAAAAAATTACATACCAAATTAATTACCTTAATACCATTACTTTAAAATAATATATAACCATTAATTTCGATATCGTACTACTAAAAAATTACGACATAATCTTAAAAACAATATAATTACGTTAGTATAATCCCTTAATTAATTAAATTACTAACCAAATAAAATTTTCTTCATAATCCAACGATAAATAACTAAAAATAAAATAAAAATCTTAATATTCGATCGAAAATAACGATAAATACTAGCATAAAAATACGACAAAAACCTTACCACCCGCAAAAAAAACGATATAAAAAAAAAAGACATTACCGAAAAATCCGACGTATTATTATTATCATCAAAACAAAACTACGGTAATTAAATAACAATTTACAAAAGTTAGCCCCCGAATTAAAAAAATTAACTAATAGATTACTATAATATTACAAATACAAAAAACTCTTTAACAAAAAACTTAAAACAAAATTACCTAAACATAACAAATAAAATTATAAAATTATCCTTAAAAACAAAACATCAACCAAATTTTATCCCATTTATAACCTTAATAAAATTAAATTACGAATACTTCGAAAATACTTAAAAAACAAACTTAAAAAAATAAATTCGATTATCTAAATCGCCAACTAATTACCTTATATTTTTTATACCCAAAAAAAATAACAAATTACAATTAATTATAAATTACCGATAACTTAATAATATTATTATTAAAAACCAAATGCTATTACCCTTAATTAACGAAATAAAAAATCGTTTTTACGGAATATAGTAATTTACCGTTTTCGACCTCAAAAATAAATATAATTTAATTCGGATTAAAAAAAACCATAAATAAAAAATAACGTTTAAAATAAAATACGATTTTTATAAATATCTTATCACCCTTATAAAACTTACTAACGTACCTATTAACTTTTAACGTATAATAAATTATATTTTCCGCGAACATTTCGACATTTTTGTTATTTACTATCTCGACGATATTCTGATTTTCTTAAAAACCAAAAAACAATACGAAAAATATATATACAAAATATTATAATTATTACAAAACGCTAACCTATTAATTAACGCAAAAAAAATTAATTTTATACGTAAAAAATTAAATACTTAAATTATATTATTACTTCTATACATATTAAAATAAACCTTAAAAAAATCATTATAATACTTAATTATATACAACTTACTATAATTAAAAAAATACAAAAATTTTTCGGATTTATTAATTATTATCGAAAATTTATTAAAATTCTTAACCAAATAATTATACCCTTTAACGTACTTATACGAAAAAAAAAATTAATAAACGCCGAAAATGGAAAAAATATTTTAACGATTTAAAAAAGTAATTACGAATTAACCAATATTAATTATATACGACCCAAACCGTTTAATAAAACTAAAAACCGATATATCAAATTACGCTTTAAATATAATAATCAAACAACAAAATAATTAAAAAATTTTATATCTTATTATTTTTTTTTCCTACAAATTACAAAAACCCAAATTACATTATACCATCCCCGATAAAAAATTTTTAATTATTATTAAAACATTTCGCAAATTTAAATATTTCCTTAAAAATAACTAATACCAAATTAAGATATATACGGATTATAAAAATTTTATCCAGTTTACTATAACCAAAAAACTTATAATACGATAACTTCGTTACGCCAAAAAATTAACCGAATATAATTTTGTTATTATTTATCGCAAAAGTTTAAAAAATAAAAAGGCTAATACATTTAACAAATAACCAAATTTCGAAAAAAAATAAAAAAAATTAATTACGCCATCTTTAATATTACCAAAAAAAAATATTTACGTCCACGATAAATTACTACGATTACAATTACACTATTAAAAATACATAAAACGATTCGGGATTTTAATTTACATATACAAAATATGGATAATTTATTATTCGTATAAATACCAAAAAAATATAAAAAATATCTTACCCAAAAAATACATAAGCACTAATTATACGGGTATCTAAAAATCGGAAAAATATTCGAAAAATTACGATAGTTTTATCGCTTTCCATACATAAAAAAAATAATACAAAAAGTTATACGATAATATAACATATATACCAAAACTAAAATATGATAACATAAACCTTACGGAAAATTATAACTATTACCAATCGTTAAACGATTATAAAACTCCATTATAATAAACTTTATTACCAAATTTCCTTTATTAAAAAATTCTATTATAAACATATATTATAATAACATTTTTGTAATCGTCGATCGATTCACAAAATTCTTATACTTTTTACCTTACAATAAAAATACTAACGCCGAATAAATAACGTATATTTTCTTTCGAAATATTTTTAATATATATAAATTACTACATAAAATTATTTCAAATAAAAAAAATACGTTTACTTCCAAATTTTGGCAAAATCTTATGGCATAAATTAATTTAAACTATAAATTATTTAATATTTTTCAACCTTAAATAAACGGACAAATAAAACGACAAAATTAAATATTTAAAACATACCTACGGTATTACATTAATTATAAATAAAATAATTAAATTAAAAAACTACTAATAACTTAAATAACTTATAATACCAATTACCATAAAAACATTAAAACGACCTTAACCATAACTAATTTCGGATTTACTCCAAAAATTTACCAAAAATCGCAAAAAAAAAAACCACTTAACGTTAAAACTATTTTAACGTTAAAACAACTTAAACAATTATACCAGAAAATAAAAACAAAACTTAAATTTATACGTAACTAAATAAAAAAACATTACAACTAAAAACGGTTAAAAGGACCAACCTTTTCGGAAGGAAAAATAATTTACCTAACCACCAAAAACATTTAAACGAAATAACTAAATAAAAAACTCGACTTCAAATATATCGGTCCATACAAAATTATTAAGAAAATTTCAAATAATAACTACCAATTAAACCTACCACCCAAAATCAAACTTTATCCAATTTTCTACGTATCCCTACTCGAATCAACCGCAAATACCATCAAAATACACACTTAACAAAATAATATAAAAATTAAAAACAAACAAAAATACGAAACAAAAAAAATCTTGGATATGCGGAAAACCGACGGACTTATACAATACCTAGTAAAATAAAAAAGGTACCCTAAAGCCGAAACCTCGTAAAAACCGGCCAAAAATCTTATACATACCTAACGGCTGCTAAAAAACTTCCATCAGCAAAAAAAGCACCAAAAATAACGTCCCAATTTAAGCCGCTAATAAAAAGGTACCCAGAATAATTATCTGTAAGCAGGCCCGCAAACACGGCAACCTCCAATTCCAGCTCCAAACGCTTTCGTTTTTCGGTTTTATCCTACTTAACCAACATATCCAAACGTTCCACCCCTACGCGAATCAATTTTACCCCTTTATCCCGGAAAAATACCTACTACTTCTCAATACGAAAAAAACGGATAATTTATTCGGAAATTTCGGACGTTTTATTCGTAAGATCCGTTTTAAATTGAAAAAAACGTTTTTGCGTAAGCTTTTGTTCACAATCGAATTAATCCTTAACGCAACTAATATTTTCTAAAAAACTAAAAAAAATAACCGATCCATTATAACGACAATAAAAAACACGAACATATTACTCGTAACGTTTAAAGTTTTTAATCATAATACAACGAAAACCCCTTTCGGCATAAAAAATACAAATCATAGCCTTAAAACCAAACTTAATAATAAAATTAACAAAAAAAACAACGTTTTTTTTCTAATTAGGACGATAACGTAACCTACGGTTAGATATACGACCTAACATAATAAAAACAGAATTATATTTACAGAAAAAATCTTCGGGACGAAAATTTTGAAAAAAAGGGATCGTATTATAATATAATAAAAACGGACCTCGGAAACGGTTTCTTAGCAAAAAAGGACCGAAACAAAACCCAAATAAGTCGAATTACGTAATATAGATTTCCTTAAATTAGGAAATCCATCACAATCCCTAATATAGATTTCTTTAAATTAAGAAATCCATCACAATCCCTAATATGGATTTCCTTAAATTAAGAAATCCATTACAATCCCTAATATGGATTTCTTTAAATTAGGAAATCCATCATAATCCCATAAAAAATATATATATATTCGTTAAAAAATCAAAAGTTAAATAACGACAACTTATAATACAACTTCGTTACCTAAAGCACCCTTAGTATTACGAAACGTAACTAAGTTACCTTATTACTCTATTGCTCAGATTCCCATAATACTCTGCCAACATAAACCCGTCGACTTAGGTTTAATAATTGGTTAATTAGCCTAGCCGTCACACCTTTATTTTCTTAATAAAAACGTTAATATTTTTAAATGACGTTTTATATACTGCCTTACTGAAAGCAGTAAAGTATTACCCCGCAGACCACTTTTTAATATCTATTTTTGTTAATTAATTATAATTATGCGATTTCGTTGATTTTGTATGGGAAATGGCGGCGCGTTGATGGGGTGGCTCGTTGGTGGGTGGGCCATCTTAACCGCTGCAATTACGGCTGTGCTCTTGTGGCAGTTGGGGAGATACCCTCGTTTACTCTAAGACACCTTCACTCCTTTTCAATATGGCACCCAGTATAAGCGCTCAGCATACCCCTGAACATCCGTAAGCGGTCTGAGCTTACAGACCAGGATCCTCGCTGAGGCGCAAGTTTGCAAACGACAATCTTTAAGCGCTGATGACAAGAGTGAGCAGGCTTGACGTTGTTAGGAAAGTTCCCAAGCCTTCTAACTCGAAAGCCTCGAACCCTTTGCATTCATAAACGTGCCTGGTTTGCGGAGAGGTAGAGACGGCTTCTTGTCCAGCAGTCGTCCTGTAATATCCCATGCACGAGATAGCCGCGCCGCTGGATCTAGCTTAACCGTGGTAGTAGGACAAACCGTGAAGAAGCCATACCTATGTGTAGTTTGGTCAATCCGGGGGGCGGGAAATTCTGATGAAACTCCTCCTAGGCCATAATTCCAGTCGTTGCCAGTCAGGACGACGATGGTAACGCTTGCATATTTCTATCATATCCGTCATGTTGTTCCTGCTTGGCGGCTGCTTGTTCAGGGTCATGATTTCGCTCTGATTTAATTCTACAGAGAGCATCGACCGAGAAATACAGCCTCCCCAGGGCTTTATTGCGGTGATCGCGTCCTCGATGGTATGCGCTAGCGTTCTCGACTCAAGAATCGTCGCTGCGGATGGTTAAACATGTTCACGCCCCATTCATACTCTACCAAGACAATTACAACAATATCCTGCCGCTCATGTGATATTTATGTGAGCCGGAAATTGGATATTGCCTATTCTTTGCATATGTCGAGTTGCGCCGTTTCTTGAATAATGTATCAAGAATTCCCCAACCCCCTTCAGACTGACCTCTTCAGTTGAACTTCATGACTTCTGCTAAGGATAAGTGACATCGACCAGGAAACAATAAAAGAGTTCGCTATTGGAATCGCCGAGTAGTCTCGTATGAGACCCTGACGAAGCACACTGAAGCATTTGCAACTGAAGTAGATCTACCTAGTTAACCTCTAAGAGGTCCTCGCTAGGAAAGAGTGGTAGTGATGCTTCCTTACATTCGCTGAACTACGGCTATAGCCATGAGAGGGGGTCACAGGAATAGCCGGAACGACCCCAAAACAGGGCTGTTCTATCGGGCTAAGACCTAGCTATTGACTGGTCATTAAGCCTTAGTTTCGGCATATCGTGACGTACCAATCCCTACCGTCCACCGGAATCGGCAGCAGTTACCTGCAGTCTAAAAATAATATAACAATATATCGGCTTCATACACCCGATGGAAAACCTCGAGAGCATCCAAATTTAGCATTTATCCGAGTCCATCTACTCCGCGGCGGCTCTAGGCTCCATCCCACTTTTTGTCGAGAAGATCCAGTCAGTGTACGTTCGCCAGATGCGACATAACCCCGTTCTGATCGAGAGACAGCCTCACATAACCAGACCAATGTACGTTGCGGAAGGGCTGAATGATAGCAGGAATGGTATAGGCAGGCATGTAAGCACGCATGGCTTTTAGGGCATCAACAGACACCAAATGTGGAGGTGGCTGAGCGATGTGCCGATCCCGAAACGCTTGTCCATCGACTAGCGGGCTGTGATTGGAGGGTATTTTCGTTCGGGCTGGAGGGCTGAAAGGGAAACATACCTAAGTGGCCACGCCATGTTTTGCAAGCCAATACGACGAAACCGAGATCTGTAAGGCTGAAGGATCGGGAGGCTAAAAGTGGACCTCTCGCCTGGTTATAGGCTGAAACCCCTTTCGGTCCGTTTATACAGCTTCCATAGACCACGGCGCGTGGAAACTTATCGGAATGAATCAAGCGATGCTAACACCGATCCTACTGGATAACATGGGGTACCGCGGCTTTGGCAAAACTAAGATCCCACGGACAAGTATGTCACAGCTGAATAGCTTCCTACATAGAGGAGCTCTGATTTGATGAGCTGCTCACCGCTGCTCACGGGCTATCACCAATGATCGTCGCGTTGCTCCAGCTCGTCTAATGTAAACCCTCACCCAGGGATGAGCATTGAGGTGGCCGAGTCGAGTGCACGACAGGAGGGAGTGGACGAACAAAAATAACGCAGCGGGCACGGATTCCGCAAACCTGATCATCCAGGGAAGAATGGATTCTAAGAATAGGACTAGGGTTGATGGAGCAGAAGCCGGCGAGTTCGCCTGGCGGCGTCCGAGTATAAAGAGGTGCCAACGCTCTTCGAGAGAACACGCTTTTCGGGAAGAGCACCAGACAGCCCAGTCCAGTTGATCATCAGCTACAAGCCAGAAACCAACAGTCTCCAAAACCAGCGACAACAGCCTCCAAAACCACTGCTTCTCACAGACCCCCAATCAACATGCAGTTCAAGACTATCTTCTCCATCGCAGCCACCGCCGCTCTCGCCATCTCCGGCGCCCATGCCGGCCTGAAAGACCCGCGGGTCTACGCGCGCGACGTCGCGCCCACGCAGCTGTCCCGCATCGCGGAGTACAGGTCGCAGCACGCGGACGGGCTGGACGACCCCCAGAAGGCCGTCCTGGACCGCATAGAGGCCGTCATCGTGGAATCGGCGACAAACGACATCCCAGCCCTCGAGGCTGCCTGCAACGACGCCTTCGGCGCGGCCGAGTGCAAGTACCTCCTAACCGGCAAGAGTAAGACCAAGCGCGCCGCCGTCCTCTCTGCTCGCCAGAAGCCGCTCTGCGAGTGCAGCGACGAGTCGGACTGGTGCGACGATGGGTTCCGGTGCAGCTACCAGTATAAGCAGTGCTCGGTCAACGGTATGTCCTTTAGATCCCCATCTTGTTCTCCTTATTCGGAGGGGCGATGTCTCTTCACCTTGACTCTAGCTCTTGCTGGGGTTAGAAAACATTGACTGACACACTACGCTCAGATGGCTGCGGCACACTTGGCTGGTACGACTGCGATGGACTCTGCATTCCTAAGTAAGCTTTGGTAGGGGTGCCTCAGCGCTGGCTCTTGGGTCGAATGGAGTTAAGGGTCCCAGCGGAACGGGTGGACGTTAAAGGGGTGGAGATGAACTTTCTTTCCGTTGTACTCTCGGAGGGGTGTTGTTGGTTGAACCTTGTGGTACCATGTTTCGCTCGCTACTTTACCTAGTCCTCATAAGTATTTTGGATTTGCCAACATGTTCGCCTCGTCCTGTGTATTGTCTATTTGGGGTTGCTTATGTCTTTCACTCGTGAGTAGCTCTTATAGATGGGGTGTTGACATAGTTCTCGTCTGCAGGTGTTCTCTGAACATCTAGAAACAGTATGTCTCAGGTATCGTGATATATGGACGGTAACTGCATGATACGGAGCACTACTAATTGATAGTGATGCCATTTTAGGGCATCAGAATTAAGTGCCGAACGCTGCAACTTCTTCAGAATCTTTAATAGGATTGCGGTCTAGGAAGGCTGACAGATCGCAGTAGTGACCTCAAGGCCGTGTACGACTTGGCATGGCTTTGCCCGTACGACCGAGCTGCATGCATAATTGATTACCAGCGCAAGCCACGGAAACGTGCAGTAAGGGATATATGTATGGAAGATATGAAACCAAACGGGACGTATCTGGATGATAACAAACGAAGCTATTAACACAGGAAGGGCAACTATAGTAGATCTCAAATCCCTACACGGGATTAGCATTTCCGGAAAGCACACGTGGCACCCATGCACCGATCGCGCAAATCCTTGCTACCGTCTTTTAAGCCGCCTAATTATCAAAATTCCGCTTGTCTGGATACTGGATCGCAGATTTGGGCATGGATAGCAGCGAGGATCTAGGTGCTCGTGGAACATCAACCAACATTATCTCGACTGCATACTGCCGCAGGCCGTGTTTAATAGTAGTCACATTGAATTTTGTCTTACGGTGTCGGTATCGCCGGAATACGGCACCCGTCTGGTGGCTGGATCAGTGGCTTTCGAACACTCAATGACGCTTGTCGTCAGAGGGCTCTGAGTGACGACAGAGCGCTGTAATGAAGGATGCCTTAACATCATATGCCCTACATACTTGTAGAAGAGCCTTGCATGACGCAAATGACACAGATCTAATGTTTTAACTGGCGCATCTTTTTATTCCGGTTGCGCGGGAATTGGGGTATTGGAGGGGAACGAAATGTCGCCAGTGGCAGAAGCGGCCGAAGATGGGGAATAGGTCATACATGATATTGTACTTATTTGCATAGAGACTTCAACACCGAAGGGTCGCTCGGCACCTGAAGAAGCTAGCCCCCCACTGGCTCCGCTCACTATTCCTATCTGGTCAATAGAGCTCCGGACTAAGAATTCGCTAGTTACTTAGTAGAAAAGACCAAAAGGGCATGTCGTCATATGCATCCACGCAGGCTGGCGTAATCTATCGAACAATGAAGAAAAGGACGAAGCAATGACATTGACATATCCTTTTTCATCTCTAGCCTACCTAACAAGCCTAGGCCTTTTCTCTTCGGTTTTCACAACCGATTATCCTTGGGACGATCCCCTTCTCATACCCCTTGGTGCTCCTTTGTAGAACATCAATAATCCTAATTATCGCCCATCACCTAAAGTTACCAGGTAAATTTCGCGACTGCATATCAAGCCAATTATCTCAGACATTGACTCTTAGCGTAGCGCACCTCGGCAATATCTTGGTAGCTCTGGACCAGAACTTCACAAGTAAGGCCAGAGCTGCAATAACATAGCGCATTCCTTACCCTTGTCTCCTGGGAGACTATCTGCACCTGCCTTACCCCTCCGATCCCGACATTTCACAACCTAAACTTTCAGCAACGTCCACAGCCCTAGACCAGCTACACCTTAGCTGTCAGTCAACTTCCTCAACCCCAAACAATTCGGGCGAGAACGAACCACCGGCAACATGGTTCGAAATAGGATCCTGCCGCTGCTCTCCCTCTTGTTCCTGGCGGGGGCGATCGTGATGATGTTCTTCGTCATCCTGTCGGGCGTGACGCGCACGAGCCCGCTCGACGACACCTACTTCTTGCGGGCCAACACCTCGGGCATCACGGGCGCGCGCCCCACCACGCAGTGGACGTACTTGCACGTCTGCAGCCCCGGCAACGTGAACTGCGGCGGCGCGTGGCCCGACCCGCCCGTCGGCTGGGCCTGGGACAGGGACCCGCAGAACGCGCCCGCCGGGATCGTGGGCAGCCGTGGCGGCGGCACCACGAGCAGCTACTACTACTACATGTGGCGGTTTGGCTGGGTCTTCTACCTGCTCGGCCTCTTCTTCACCGTGCTCGCCTTCTTCATCGGCTTCCTGGCCTGCCTCGGTCGCCTGGGCTCAGCCATCTCGGCCCTCACGTCGCTGACGGCCCTCTTCTTCTTCACCCTCGCCGCCTCCCTCATGACCGCCACGTTCGTCAAGATGCGCAACGAGTTCCGCAACATTGGCCGTTCCGCTAGTATCGGCCGCTACGCCTTCGGGTTCACCTGGGCCGCCCTGACCTGCCTGATGATTGCGACGGTACTCTTCTTCCTCGGTTGGCTTGGCGCGAAACGTGACAATGGCTATACTGGAGGCCGATTCCGTCGCAAGCGCAGTGTTCGCAGCCGGCCGAGCTATGACGTTGGCGGCCACCGCGTCAAGGATGATTACGCTTAAAGTAGCGCCTGAGGAGAGAGTCTAAGATACCCGTTGGCATCCCTAACGTTTCAACGCGGGTGACTAGACGAGTGACCAGAGAGATTTGTGGGATTGCCTACGCATAGGGACGAAGGCATGAATGAGATGACTTACGCCCCATTTCCCGTACCTACATTTGGTTTAACGGACGTATCGCGGAGGGCCAATTTGATGTTGAAATACGTAATGTCTTAAGGAAATACCCGCTCGTTATGATATCATGATAATGGATGAGTTTATGTCTAACCGGCTGCTATGTACAATCTAACGGAATGACGCTTGAACCATTGAAGCTCCGTCTTGCTGCCATCCCGTCTTCGATACCTCGTCAAGGGGATTGTCCGATTCCCAAACGTTGCGTACTGCGGTCTTAATCTCGGCCCCGACGCGGCAGTTAGTTATTGCACGTCCCCGATGTCGGTCGATGCAGGTGTTGATGATTCTGTCATGTACCTGGCGGCGTGCAGGGGCCCGCGAGGAGGGGAAGAAAAAGAGCCCTTCGGCAATACCTTGCCGCACTCACTCGTTCTCCTCTCCTATGTATCTACAAGAATAGCAAGAGCCTCACTATGCTGCCATTCCTCGAATACATGCATTTCTAGAAGCACTTAGTGAAATCTATAAACTCTATTACGTTGAAGGCTTCCCTATTGTATCTCCATCCGATCGCCCAGGCAGGCCGGCGACATGACCCGACCGACCAAGCGAGTCGGATCCGCGGCCGTGATCATGATAGCGGTGATCGCGATGATGAAGGTAATGATGTCATAACGCACGCTACCTCGTCCCTCCCTTACCTAGCATCGGGCTCGGGCGCAAATAACAGGGCTCCCGATCCCACCTACTGTAGGATACGGGCACGTGCTACCAAGCCACCCTCCGCACGGCGCCCCTCTCGGTCGGAGTGGAACTCCGTAAGCAAAGAATCGAGGAAGACGGACCCACGGAACCCCACGCACCGCACCGCACCTCGTCGTGTTCCGCCTGACGCGGGACGAGATCCCCCTCCCGCGCTGCGGGGACTTGAACCGGCTCGTTCTCATCAAGGCCAGCGATTGCTCAATTACGCTGCCCCCTTGCGCAGGTTGGTACGTAATTTCCACTTCCCAATAGGTGCATCGTGCTGTCCCGATGGTCACGGGACGCCGAGGGTCCACGGGCCATTTCACTTACCTAAGCACTGAGTAAAGCCTTTCCGGCTTCTACCTTCCTCAACGAAACAGACACGGCAGCGCACCATCGCGCCACGGAAATACGATCGCAACCTCTTCTTTCACCAGTCCAGTAGCCTCGGAAAGAATCCCATCGCCGTCATATATGTATGAGGCAATAGGTGTATGCATGCGCGTTGTGCGATGTACTCGACGGCGCGCCCCCTTCTCAGGAGCCGCCCCGTCCCCCCGCATCCATCCGTGTTACCATCCCCACCTGCGCATGGATGTACGTGCAGCGCAGCATAGCACGGCGGAGCGGGGCCGAGTACATATGTAACGTCCATCCAACCACAAACCGAACCGAGCCGAGCGTACGGCGATGTCCGGGCCGTCGCCTGCTTTCTCCGCGACTAAGCAAGCAAGCTGCAAACACGGTCCTCGCTCGGGAGAGAGCGGGTTGAAAAAAAAAAAAAAAAGAATTACCTCCGGGACTTTCTCTGATCTGACCTGACCTCGTTCACTTGCCACTCCGGCCTCCGTGCCGTGTGACATGCATGCATGGTGTTCTTTTCCCGTCTCGTCTGTACGCGGCCTCCTCGTTTCATCCGGTAGAGAATGAACTCGACTCTCGCTCTCCCATTTGATGGGGCCCGGGCTTCCATTTCGCGCATCTCGTCGCGGCTACGGCCAACCGGTGCCCGAGAAACGGGTGGAAAGAGGGCAGCGGAACGGGAGAAAACCAATGGCCGTTCTCTCGAGTAGTAAACACCCCCCTCCCCTTCTCCATCCCTCTCTCCCCCTCTCTTTAACCGGCAAACGAAATTCACAACGATTTCAACAAGTCCGTATTCGCGAATGGCAAGAAGCATGGTGTAATAGTGCAACACGCACCCGAGTTCCATATCTGCAAGTCGAAGAAGTGAAGTACCACATAACGACGGCAGCAGAAAAACGCCGTCCCATTTATCGTGTACAAAGGGACCGCCCTGCTCTATCTATTTGCCTGTGTCCACCCGGCCACCCGTCCATCCCTTTTCTCTTGGTTCGTATTCGCCGCCAACAGTAATAGTAACATAACGATATCCGTCCCAGGAGGACGGCGAGGGAGAATACAAAGATACGAAGAAAGCATTACGGCCGCTCCATGTTTGTGTATCCGTTTCGAGGAAGAGGGAAAAAGAAAAGAGAAAACAACAGAAGACAGTAAAAGTGCGCCGATGGATGCATCTGAGGTTCTAGGGCAAAATGTTAGTATGCGACGGCGAAGGTCCTGCTCCGCGACCTAGACCAGAAAAAAACAAAAGGCTCTTCCCGTATGGCTTTGCACTATGTCCATCCACCCTGTTCTATACAAGTCGTTCGTCCACGCATTTGACTAGGCCCCCCGCGTTTCTTCATTTTACCTCCCGATCGCCGGGCTGGCCAGCGGACTGTTCACAGCGTCTAGAGGAGCAGCATGCAGCGCAGGCTTCGTGTCTGCCTTGTATTGTCCTCTTGCTTTCTTCTCTAGAGCACCATTGACCCACGCCGCCACTTCATCGTCTTCTGTAGTCGAATGGCTCATGTTCAAGTGCTCAGCGGCACCAGCGACGGCTTCCGCACTGGCGTCATTTTCCTTCTCTTCCTCGTCGTCTTCGGCGATCGTCTCGGGCTTCGTCAGGCCCTTTAGCCACTCGGACGCCAATAGGGCTTTATAGCTTGGTCTCAATTTGGGTATCTTGTTGAGACATGAAAGGACGAATACGCGTGCCGTATCGGAGTAGCCTTCCTCGGGTAGGCTAGGCGGGTCGCCTTCTACAATAGCCTAAAGTAGGGTTAGTCCATCCCACATTACGGGCGCAGAACTAGCATAGCCTAAAACTTACGCTGAGTTGACTGAATATCGTCGACGATACTTCTGGCGGATAGGGATACCTTCCCATTGCGCACTCGATAATCGTCAAACCTAGGCTCCAGACGTCGCTTTGCACGCTGTAGGTCCCGTCCGATGCGCCTGTCTGCATGAATTGTCCGCCCGAGATTCTCTCCGGTGCCATATAGCTTTGGCAACCGATATTCGTCTTGGCGATACTTGCCACGAGGTTCCCGCTCACTCCGAAATCACAAATCTTGACTTGACCCTTCGTATTGACCAGGATGTTGGTGGGCTTGACGTCGCGGTGAATGATGTTGTGCTTCTCTTTCAGCTCCTTCAATCCCATAACTGTAGAAAAAGTGATCTTGCGGAGCACGTTCTCGGGAATCCCGCCCGAGTAGAGTTTGTCGATGGAGCCACCGTCCATGTATTCGAGACAGATGTACACGGCACTTTCCTGGAAGAACGCTCCATAGAAATCGATAATATACGGTGAAGCACATTCGTGTAAGATGACGAGCTCCTTGATTATTGTCGTCAACTTGGCCTCGTCTAGCTCCAGGCGCATCTCCTTCATTGCCATGATCCTTCCTGAGGCGGAACTGCTCTTGCTGTCGATTGAAATGTCGCTCTTGTCGGACTCTGCTGTGGGCGGGCCACCCACCGACGCTGATTTGGACCCGGAAAGGCCCGGCCCAAAACGGGGGACGCGCGGCTTGTTATGCCGTACTTTATATACCGTTCCGTAGTTGCCCTTGCCCAGCTCGTCCAGTTTCTCGACTTCGTCAAGCGATATCCTGAAAACACTCCCGTCGGAGAAGTCGACGCCTTTATCAGATATTATGGCCTTACCCTTGAATGTAAGATAGCCCTTCTCCGTATTTATGTACTCCTCAAACTGCTTTAACTTGGACATATGTGGGCTTCCGTTTTGCGTTGGTCCTCCAGCTGATGCGGGCGAGTCCGACGGAGCGCCTTGATTTATATCACCAAGCTTGAAGCCGAACCCTTTTCTTCTCCCTAAGCCTCCCGGTCTCGGGGGCATTGAGGGGATAGTCGGGTCCGATCTGGCGAAAGTAGGGGCATTCGGTCTCTGTAAACCGCGCGGGATCCCTCCGGGCCTCTGCATATGCGGGGGTAGCCCACCCATAGGACCGACAGGAGAAGGGATATTAGACGTTGGTGGACCGGGCGAATTTGACTGCGAGGACACGGAGCTGCCTTGGCGCGACAAAGCGAAGGCTTTCATCTTGGCATTGAGATCTTCGGGCAAACGGCCGCTTGATGTGGGAGGGGGTGCTACTGGCCGCCTAGCATTGGAGAGCACACCGAGATGTGTAGACGAGGCGGACATCTGTTGGCCTGCGGTTTGCGAATCAGACACGGATCGAAGAGACGGCATTCTCTTGGGGAGGACTTTCGACCCATCAGGTGTCGAATCGTTAGGAGTCTCGAGCGGGGTGCTGGCATTCGAGGAAGTGATGGACCCGGGGGTGCCAGGACTCCCTAGCACGTACGGGTTGAGCAGTTCGTCAGGTGTCGCGGGCACCGAGCCCATGTCGTTTTCGACACCAGCCATGTAAGATCCGCCGACAGACACTACGAGCCTAACGACCGAGGTGAAGATAAACAGAAGGCGACACAGAGCCTACACAGGCATCACCAGGCGACAAGGGGGAGGCGGCCGCGCGGGTATGGAACAATCGAGAAATACAGGCAGCGTAAACCGGGCTAGTCCTGCTTTATGTAGAAGCACGACAAAGGGAGCACTGGGCACTCTTCGAAGATTTCGGCGGAGAGGTACGGGGGCAGCAAGGTTGAAAAATCGTGGCTGGTGAGCTCGGATCTGATAGGGAAAGAGGGCTTAAAGTCGATTTTCGGCTTAACAACCAGGCAGAAAGAGGGGCAGTGGTCGTTCCCGTCCGTGGAGTGCTATAGCGATAGCCTTCCGTTTGTGCAATAAAGCCTGAAGTGGCCCGGCGCAAAGCCAAAACCCCTCGCGCAGTTGCTTGAGTTAACTGAAGATCACGCCGGTATTAATAGTCGACCTATAGATCATATAGTCGCAAGTGTGGAGGAGGGGTGTCGGGGTAGGATCGTGACGAGAACGCAATCGATGACGGTAAGGGAGATGGTAATACTAAATACCGCTACGGGTATGTTTGTTAACCAGCGGCGTGAGGACGGTGGCTTTGGGCAGACTGTGGATATACACACACTTTAAGGATTGGGTTGACGAAACCTGTCGGGCTGACTTTTAGAGGGTTAGGCACATGTAGGAAGGAAGACAAGGATGTGAAGTCGAGAAGGATGCGAGTGTCAAGTAGTGTTTTCCTCTGGAGCCTCCGTCAATGTTAGTCAGTGCCTGCAATCTAGAAAATATGTAGGCGGCGATAAGAATCAGGTCGAGTTGAGCGGGTTGAGGTATAATTACACAATACAATACACTACGGATAGGGAGGGTACTGGGTTGGAAAGAACAAAGAAGAACGCAAATCGAGAAGCAATGGAGAGATGTTGATGATAGTCGGGGTACAAGAAACTTAGGTAAAGATGAAGGCAAATTCAATGATTAAATGAGTGGCTCTGCCCCGCGTTGACCTACGCCGATGTACCCAGAGAAAAAAAACCCACTTTCTTTCAAAACGCCGTGTGGTGTTTCTCTTCGCCCTTTTATACAGGTATGAAGTAAAAGCAGCTGGAGCTTTTCAAGCTTGCCTATTACAGGTAAAACTACCGGCGATCCCGTAGTGAGGCTTTAGGGCGACTGTTAAAATTTGGAACATGTAACATAAAATCTTGTTTAGTCAGCCGATCTGAACTGACGTTCGTGGCTGGTCAATGCGTCTTCGGCAGATCATCCGTCTTGACGTACATGATCCAGAAAACCGCCCAATTACCCGTTAATTTGGGATTGCCTCGAGCAAAAGCAACAGGATGCTGTCCAATTCTTTGGTAGATGGTACTCAGTAAAACGCGTACTGACTAGGTAAGCTGGTGTCGAGCATTGCGTCACATACATGGGGCTGACGCTACTGTAAGTTGGACGGTGGGAAGAATACCCGACTTTGCAATACATTGTATTGGAGTACCTAGGTACTGTAGGTATGTATTGTGGCTGCAGCCACTTTGGCAATCGGTGTTTGATCAGCATGGTTGGAGAAATTTGGAGAATATCAACGCCTCTCTAACGTTGGACCCGCATCGCAGCTCGCCATCAGGCACCAATCACTTATTGTATACGATGCAACTCATGTAAATTGCCCATCTTGTCATGTATGCAGTCCCTACGCACCGTAGGTTGTCTTCCTACGATAAGCTCCTGACGGCCAAGTCTCTCCGGCACTCCACAGATGTACCACTGACCTTCTTGAAGCAAGTGATGCGGCGGGCTTAGGTACCGTTCCCCCACACGGAGATTTGAGGTTTGATAAGCCTATCTGATTACATCACAACTCAAGCTTGGAGAAGGATGCGATTCTCGTTGGATTGAAGCGCTTTGATGTTATCATGGACCCCACCATTGGCGGTGGCAGTCGTGGATATGTGATCCCCTCCTCCAAATTTGGAATATGTCGACGCCATTGACCAAGTGGAAAAGAGGCCAATCAAGCCACAAATGTCATACGTCATCTCCATCTCCATTCCCCATGCGCATGTCCATATGTCGCACTCGCATTCTACATTGGCTCGGCATCGACTCCGATCAATCCCACCCTTGCCGCTCCTTACAAATGGCGGCTAGAGATATCACGCCATGTTATATCATTTTGTATCTTATCAGAACTTGGAACCACCTTGGTGGTCATCATCCAGCTCTGTATCCCAGCGGGCTACAGGCAGATTGACATCAAGTGATAAGTCCGCCCCGGTCTGATGACGAGGCACGTGGCTGGTGTTTTGGCTTGATGTGATGATTGCCTCATGGGTAGAATATGACGACTGTGGTGATGAGGATACTTGCAAGATGCGAGCAAATAGCCACAAATGATGACAACGAAAACATCTTTCACGGCATTTCACTAGGTATCCATGTGCCTCGGAACCGGAATAATAAATCTCCGTGAGCGCATCGGAGATACCTACCTAGGTAGGTAGGTACCTTAATTGCAACGAATGTGCCCGTATGCAAATATGTCAAAATTATTTCCTCGTGTGACAGAGAAGCACAGCAATAACTAGTCTACTACGTGCTTTCGATGAACGGTTTAAGGGACTCATATTGTTCGACCTCGGCTTCTTGCTGAATAGATGTCCGACTCAGGTTAATATAGAAAGCGCGTGCTGTTATTGCCGAGCCTCCGGGACGAGAGGAGATAGATTGGACACATAAACTTTATCCAGGACTGGTAAGGATACCTAGGTATCTACACAGTATGTAATGAGCTGTCATTACCCCAACGTCTTACTTTAATATCAGAGCATAGGTCAAAGTCGAGCATCGGTGCGACACCGAAGATATTCATATCCAAGTTGAGATTTAAGCGGCAAAACAATGTAGCTTCTTATCGCGGCCTGTCGGAACAAATATCGCAGTCAAGCGGGCAGGCACACTAGTTATATCGCCGGGGTTGGGAGGGTTGACGGGCGATGAAATATACAAGGTATGCCAAGAGTCAGTATAGATGCCGACATCACGCAACATACTTCGGAGGACGTGGACTTCCGCGGATGGCGGCCTCAAGCACATTGCGTCAGCCACGCCACAAGTCAGCCACGCCAAAAGTCATACCAAGGCGAGAACTGATGACAGTGAGGCACCCGAGCTGTGCCACGGTTTTGGTGCTCCCGGCTTTTGGGGGCAGGGCTCCTCCACACTAAAAACTCCCAGGGGTATTCTTTGTTAGTTGCAGCCACCGGGTCCACCGTAGGATGGGATAGAATGTCATACAAATCTGTGTGAGAGTAAACAAGCTTTGAGGGTTTTTCCGGTGCTCGCCGTGATACTGTAATTTCGAAATAACGAAGATCGATCTTGGCCGAAACGCTAATGTATATTCCATACAATTTCTTTTGGAGTCTTTATTCTGGCCTCATACGGCATATGGTGGTCTAGCCGAGGTAACTAACAAAGAACACCCTGGGACTTGTATCAGTGAAGAGATGCAAGGAAACGCCAAGCCCCCGTACTGCTAGCGCTAGAGCGCATTTGGATACAGTAGCATCGCGATAAAAGGAGAAAGGAAGAAGAAAAACCACACAACTGCGTGCCACACAGGTGGGAATGATCCCGTTCTATGTAACGGGTTCCGAAGCGATCAGAAAATCCTTACGGCTATCACGTCTCCGAGGCTGCATCTATCCTACCACCTTGCCCATCCTATGGTGTTGGCCTTACGGGGAGGATTTGGTCACAGTATCCGTGGGTATTCTCCGCTTCCCGTATCGTAAGTGACTAAAAATCCAATCGGGAGCACGGTGGCTAATGTATATTCCACACGATATCTATAGGAGGCTACACTAAAACCTTAGATGCCGGAAACAAAGCCTGTGGAGGTAACTAACGGGAAAATACCCCTGGATACTGTAGGGGACTTGGGTTTGGTCTTTGCGCGACTCTGCAGCAGCTCCATCTTATCTACCAAATACTAGCTTGGCATTTCTCATAATCCGGTAAATCTTGTCCTAGCCAATTATAAGCTTTATAGGGCTGACGTCGTTCCTGTCCAAGCGGGGTACCGGCCTTCTATCCAAGCCAATCAATTGGCCCTGTATGCATGCTGTCCTTTAGATGCACACAGCTAGGTATGATTCTGGGGCCCTGCTACTGTTTCTAACCCCTGTACCTCGTACATAGTAGGAAACAGCCAACTCAACTAAGCCTCCGATCCAGAAAAGTCGAGGTCAAGAAAGGTATCATCTCCACGGATACCCTGGTGTGGGTGGTTGCACAGGTGAATCAATTGGACTGATGGGCCACGCCAAGAGTAGTACATACAGGAGTTTCAGACTATCGAAAGTCCTGTTCACCACATTCTGCACTGCCTCATTGAGGAGAAGCTCTATCAAATCATCATGAGAAATCCCAGGGTTATCCTCGCTGGCTAGCTAGCTGGGCGCGCCATCCGAGTATCCCGTTTTTCTCCGAGTGTATTGACTTCTCGCAACCCCCTTCTTCTTTGTTCAACCATCCAAGCCCAACAAGTGGCTATATTGTCATCGTCATCACCAATTCCTCCCCAAGCCTTCTACTATCCCTCAGATTCGCCTTGAGACACGAAGGCCTTTTTCCTTTGCTTTTGCTGCAGCCAGACTGGATATTCGAGCGAAGTGATACAGTACAACTTGAGTACAATATAAATCAATCTTTCATAAGGTTAATCGGCTGAGGGAATTTGACTCGATATCAATTGACGGTCGGACGTATCGAACGTTCTCAAGCCAAAATTGCCTATGCCCAGCTATAGATAAACTCACGATCCGTCGATTATACTTTCACCATCCACCAATCAGCCCGATTAACGCACACAAATTCTCTCCACTGGTCATCACATCATAGTCTCGACGAGGAACCGTACAGGCTTGATACGCGCCCGGCGCGCTTCATCTTCGCCCTCCCATTCGCACCATCACGCACCCACAACAATGATGGACTGGTCGACTTCGAGCCCGACCTCTTTCCGCATCAACAATGCTCTCCCTGACTTTGCGCCCAACATACCTTCATTCAAAATAATGAAGAGCCATGAATCGCATCCGTCGTTTGGGCGCCTCATTATCCTCGTCTTCGAGGCTGTCATGGAGGTTGTCTGTGTCAGCTTGCCGGGATATTTGATCGCGAGAGCAGGATACTTCGACGCCGACAAACAGAAGTTCTTGGCAAATCTCAATGTCCAGCTCTTCACGCCATGCCTGAGTACGATGAGATGCTTTCTCTTTGCTCTGGTTTATCGTACCGATTGCTGACGAGCAAGCAGTCTTCACGAAACTAGCGTCGCAGCTTAATGCCCAGAAGTTGACCGACTTAGCCGTCATCCCGATAATCTTCATCATACAGACCGCCATATCATATCTCGTATCCATCGGCATTTCGAAAGCCTTTCGCCTCAGGAAGCGGCCGGCTAACTTTGTGACGGCCATGGGAGTATTCGGCAATTCCAATTCCCTTCCCATCTCACTGGTTATCTCGCTATCCCAAACTCTGAAGGGCCTGCATTGGGACAGAATTCCTGGAGACAACGATGATGAGGTTGCGGCACGTGGTATCCTGTACCTCTTGATATTCCAACAGCTTGGGCAGCTGGTTAGATGGAGTTGGGGATATCACGTTCTTTTGGCCCCCAAAAGCAAGTATTCGGAATACCAGGCCGAAACCGTCGAGGAGGGCAGATACCGAGATGATGAACCTTCGCGTGAACTGTTGCTTCCTGGTCTGGACGGCTACGACGTCGATGAAGGAGCTGTCGTGGCCGCTATCGATGAAGCTACCGAGGACTCCGAAAGCTTGGACGAGTCGGATGTCTACGAACCAGCCGGTCGCACCCCAGTTGCCGGAACCTCGACTGCTTCACCCGCTGATTCTGATGATGAGTCTCACCTGCCAAGAAAGCGATCCCCCATCAAGTACTGCCCTGGACTGGATGTTGTCAATGGCCAGGAGCCCTTTCCCACCCCTAATGGTGGTTCAGAGGAGATCCTGTCATTTCCGCGAATGCGCGACTCCGATGACGCTGATATTCCGGATGGACCTAAAGGCTACATTGTTCGTGCGGAAATTGGCCTTCGGGGCGCAGTTCACTCGGTCAAAGCCAAGATCGCACAGCAGTCTCAGAAGATCTACCGAAGCCTACCGCTGACCGTCCAAACCGCGCTAGCAAAGTTATGGCGCACATGGCTCCGGTTTTACAACTTCCTCTGGGAATTCATGAACCCGCCGCTATGGGCAATGCTCATTGCCATCATCGTAGCTTCAGTACCTGACCTTCAGCGGCTGTTCTTCCAAGAAGGCACCTTTGTCAACAACAGTGTGACGAGGGCAGTCTCGCAGAATGCCGGAGTTGCGGTACCGCTCATCCTCGTCGTATTGGGCGCCAACCTCGCCAGAAATACGCAGAGGCATGACTCGAAGGACCCCGAGGAGGAACAGATCGGCAGACGGCTGCTCATCGCTTCGCTGATCAGCCGCATGCTTCTCCCTACAGTCATCATGGCGCCCATCCTAGCCATATTCGCCAAGTTCGTCCCAATCAGCATCCTCGACGACCCCATCTTCGTCATCGTCTGCTTCCTTCTCCCCGGCGCGCCGAGCGCCCTGCAGCTCGCCCAGATCTGCCAGCTCAACGAGGTATACGAAGGGGTCATGGCCAGGATCCTCTTCCAGAGCTACGTCATCTGGTAAGTCGCTACCTAGCTGGCTACCCACAACCCCCGCCCGTGAATGGTCGCGCTAGCTAACTCTTTCGTAGGATCCTCCCATCCACCTTGGTACTGGTGATGCTGGCACTTGAGACGGTCGAGTGGGCGAAATTAGGCTAGCGGGTTGGCGTTTCGCAGGGAATTGTTCTGATTCTTTGCTGATGGTCCTGTTTGTTATGATACCGGGAATTGTTTGAGCGCGCAAAACTTGGAAGACAAAACGAGGAAGACAAAAATGAGGATCACTGCCAAATGCGGGCTTCGTACGTATCGGGTCAATCGCTTTACACGTCGCCGCCGCCTCGAGTGAAACGAATGACCGCACCGGCTACGGAAGACGCGAGTGCATTTGGGCTGCTGTGTACATATGCACGTCGCTGGGAACGGGTTCCCGCACATACGCGCCAGGGAGTCGGTCTCGTATGGGATGCGTGCATACGAACAAGAGCATGGCTGGCTAGGTTTTCCTCTCGGTCCGGGATGCAGGTGACGAATACGGCTTCGTGGCAACTGGGTTCGCAACGTTGGCTCGGGTGGCACGTGTGCGC
The DNA here is from genome assembly GCA_004155935.1 of Monosporascus sp. GIB2. Classification (NCBI taxonomy): domain Eukaryota; kingdom Fungi; phylum Ascomycota; class Sordariomycetes; order Xylariales; genus Monosporascus; species Monosporascus sp. GIB2. The sequence continues at coordinate 164,528 of QJNV01000044.1, forward strand.
ACGCTTTTCCCATTGTACATATGACGGGGGCTGGCAGAATACAGTGAACTCCTGTGTGTATATTCTTCTCCCGGTGTCCTGATTGCTTTCCTTGACATTTAGTGGCCTGGGTCTTTCGTGAGCCGGCCGTGGCAGGAGTGAGAGCGAGAGGATGGTCACAGCTGGCTACATTGGAGGGTATATATAGAGATTTACTAATAACAGGTATGTGTCTTCCTACTGCTCCTCGCTTTTAGGTACCGTTCCACGGTTCCGGATATGTTGCGGAGAGGTTTCCGATTCTGTGCGCCGAATGCTTGACTTTGTTTCGGATGGAATCTGCGTTTCGCTACTGTGACTACCACTGTCGTCGTCGTCGTCGTTCGATTCAACACTTAAGTATATCGAACACGCCACCTGCAAGGTGGAACGCTGTATTCTCCTGGAGGAAGCTAAACTCGTAGCTCCTGAATCCCATTTTCAAGTACTCATATATTCTAAGCGCTGCTTTTATCTCTGTGTGCTAGGAAGCTTGCTGTGGCATCTAGTTACTAATGGCGGGGATAGCGTGCCGCGTATAATGCCAGAGTATCAAACACGGCAATAATAAACAGCACAGTTCAGTAAACCCATACTCCCCCGCCGATCGTCTGATTGTCGTTTCAAATTTTCAACTGAGGCCAGCCTCTCTGTCCCATCGTTGGAGTCGGCATGAGACAGCAAAGACACCATTGATTCTCTTAACCCACAACCCCGTATATGCATACAATCGAGCCCGCATACATCTACGAGATCCAATATGTAGTACCTCGTGATGGGCTACGACATCTCAATACCGACCACTGTAACAGGCGTAGATTCGCAAAAGAACGGGGTGAACTACACAGGTACCCCTAGGTATTCTTATGTAAGCTCTCTTCAGCTGATAAGCTGGCGATAAGATCGATAAGCGGTAGAGTGGCCCAACCAACCCCCCCAGATCCCCGTACGTGATGTAACCAGTGCGACGCGACAAGGCTCTGAATGTTCCGGCAACAGCGTCCATCTACTAGTACGTAACACACCTACTCGATCTCAATTACCTACATATATGTGCATACATACACGCGTGTAACATCTAAGGTAAGAATAATACACTCCCACAAGGCCCAAACTTCGACATTCTTCCTCACTGTCCTAGTGGATGAATCCTTAAACAATTGACACTCAAACCCTTATTGCCCACAGAGCTGCCAATCAAACTTCTCTACGGTCGCAGTATTCATCCCGCATCCCCTACCTCAGGCCTCCTAATCCACATCCTGCAACCATAGGCCGTAGAAAGAAACCCCGCCACCAGAAGAAAGCCGGCGCCAATAACAGTGACAAATATTCCGGGATTGGTTTCACGTCCTCGTCGTGGCGCAAGATGGGTCAGCAGAGTTCACACGAGCTGATCGATGACGATACGCCACCTCAAACCCTGGAGGACCGTAGCCTGGCTGCTGTCGCGAAGCACATCAAGGATGGACGCGTCCGACGCATTGTTGTCTTGACTGGAGCCGGCATCTCTACCGCTGCTGGGAGTAGGTCTTCTCCGGAACTCGGCCTATCTAACCTAACCAGACGCTCTATCTAACCCGTGCTCCTCCCAGTCCCCGACTTTCGCTCGCCAGGCACGGGCTTATATAACAATCTGGCGCGCCTTAACCTTCCACATCCCGAAGCAGTCTTCGACATCGACTTCTTCGTGGAGAACCCCCAGCCCTTCTATGTCCTGGCCAAGGAGTTGTATCCCGGCAACTTCAGCCCAACCATCTCACACGTCTTCATCTCTCTGCTCGCTAAAAGGAATCTTTTGCGCAAGCTCTTCACCCAGAACATAGACTGCCTCGAGCGCGCCGCCGGCGTGCCCGGTGATCGCATAGTTGAGGCACATGGCAGCTTTGCCACCCAGAGATGCGTCCAGTGCAAGACTCCCTTCCCCGACAAGGAGATGCGCGAGCACGTAGCGCGGGGCGAACCTCCACATTGCGCCCGGGAGGGCTGCGGAGGTCTCGTCAAGCCTGACATCGTCTTCTTCGGCGAACAACTCCCCGCCGCCTTCTTCGAAAATCGCTCCGTGCCCGCGACCGCAGACCTGATGCTCGTGCTAGGCACCAGTCTCACGGTGCACCCGTTCGCCGGCCTGCCACTTATGGCCATGGAGGGCGTACCCCGAGTTCTGTTCAATCTGCAGCGCGTGGGCGACTTCGGCACGCGCGCCGACGACGTGCTCTACCTCGGGGACTGCGACTCTGGAGTCCGAAAGTTGGCGGATGAGCTCGGCTGGCGCGAGGAGCTCGAGAGCCTGTGGGAGAGCATTGTTGGTGAGGAAGAGGCCCGCCGCCAGCGCAGCAGTTCTCAGATGCCACTGGCGGGCGCGCGCGACGAGATCGAGGAGATCACGGAGGAGATGGAGGATAAGTTGAAGTTGGACCCATCCGGACCGGACCGCCAGGCCCAAGACACCGATGCTGATCAGCGGGGACAGGACGAAGAAGAGGTCACCATCAACAAGGATAACGACGGCAACGGTGGCGAAGCTAACGCGCCAGGTACACCGGCACTTCCTGCGGCTGGCGCTGCGCCGGGGCGTGGAGAGGATGGTGCGCCGCCGGGCGGCGGTGGCGGCCTGGCATGAGGTGCTGAGGCGGAGGATCCGGGCGCTAAGGCTGCGTGCCAGACGGATGCAGTTAGTCAGACCCACAGCCCGGAGCGCGAGAACGAGCGGGCGGAAGCCGGGCGTAGCGGGCAACAGCGGGGCCCGCTAATGTGCCGGCGACGGAGGACAACAACAACAACAACACAACACAGCCGGCCCCACCCTCAGTCGAGGTGTTCGCGCCGCCGCGACCGGCTAACGCGGTGGAGTGGGATATCGCGCAGGCGCAGTCGAAGGTGGCCGCAGCAGATACGGAGTCGAAGGCACTCGCCGGTCAGACACCCACGCTGACGGGACCCGACGGTGCGTGGAAGCAGACGCCGCCGACAAGGACAGGGCGCCCCAGCCGGCAGAGACGCTGGCCAGCGGGCTTTATTCATCCCAAAGATAGGAAGGTGCACGAGAGGATAGGGAGTCTTCGCCGGCCTTTATGTTCTAACTGTGCTGGCTGGAATGCGGGTATGCATGTACATCTACTTTAGGTCTAAATATCGGTCTTAATGAAATCCTGTATCTCGTTTTCTAGTAATCAGCGTAATCTGTGTTTTATATATTGATGATGGTGCAGGCCTCGTAAGCCGTCGTACGCCCAGGCCTGGCGCCTTCGCCCTCCGCTCCCGGCTTAAAAGCATTGTTAAGTCTCGTACCGGCTGTATACGAATTGGCAACGGTCTAGGAGACGGACTATACGTACGCGCCGCATGTCTTTCGGGGTTCCCGGGCTTTTAGGTCAAATCGTCGATCAGGGCAGGCCGACCTCAAGATCATCTGGTCCAGCCAGGTCGGTTAGGTCGAGTCAGGTAGGTCAGGTCAACCAGGGCGTCAGGGTTTTGCTACGTCCCGAACAGGCCATGCAAATTGGCAGGGGCCTATAAGGCAGACCTACACACATGGCTCGCTTGCTGGGTCTTGAGAAGACTTCCTAATCGGGATCAAATGCCAGAGGGGAATGGTGCTCCACAATAACCCTTGCTCACTCCCTTCGTTCCTCAGTACGGTAAGACGGGGCAATACAACATCTATTATCATCCTAACCGCACACCACCCTTCCCGCACTAATTATGCATTGTTTAGCAACGCCAGCTGGATTGCGTACAGCAAGCATTTGTAGCACACCTTAGCTTTGCAGGCGACCCCGGATTCTTGGCAATATGCTAGGTACTTATGCATGACTGTTACATCTGATATTCAGCTAAGCTCCAGGACGCTACTTGCGCATCAATTGGTGGAATCTTACTAGATTTCTTGCCTCTTTTGGTGGTATTCATCTATTGGCACAGCCAAATAGGGAAGAAGCACTAACATTCTTAGGAGAAGGTTGGCAAATACCTACTTCCTCCGACGTGCGCCGGTGGCTGGCAAACGCGAATGCAGCTCATATCACAATAATGGTAGCCCCGTGCTCCACACTGCCTATAGCTGCGCTTTGTAATAGCTACCGGTTCAGCAGCGACTGGTGCCGTCAACAGGGGAGAAAACGATATCACATAGCCCGCAACTTGTGACCCATTTCCTAATCAAGGCCTTTGCCGTGCTTAATCTTCTCCGACCCCCTGACATAGGACCTAGCCAGAGAGACGTAGTGTGGTGGGTGTAACATACTGTTCTAAGCCCAGGATGGCTCCTCTGTTTGTACAACCAATTCTCTCAGCCGCTGTAGGAGGTATAGACGAGGATATGCCCCGTGTCACTAATCGGAAGGTAGAAGGCTGTACTGCCACACAATCCTGACATATACAAGGAGGGGGGATCTGAATACTCAAAGCTCAAAGCAACGTAACCCATTCCCTCACCACCGAGGAGCGGATTGGCGTCCATCCACGGGCATATGATAGATTCGGCGCCTTACCCGCGTAGGGGGCCACCGGTGGACGCTGTGGACGTCCCAAGATACATAAATTGTGGCATGTCGGCGAAATAGACAAGGAGTTAATTGAGACACTGCAGCGAACTTCTGACAAAGAAATCCATATGTGACCGCCACCTCCGGTTAGGGGCTCGGCCCGGCCGCTGCCTCGGCTGCTGGGTCAGCGGATAGAGCAGACGGTTCGCCCGCCATCTGGGCGACTGTGAGTACACCTTGGCGTTCCATCACATATGCAATATCATCATGGCGCACAACACCATGCAAGGCGAGAGAGAAATCGGCTAATTAGATGCGTCTAAATCATGCTGGGCGCAAAATCTCAAGGAAGCAGTACGCAAGAAATGTAAGCGTGTGTATCCGGTAAATGGCGATCCCGGTCAGTACCAACCTGGGTGTATCAGTGGAAAGTTTGGCCCACAGTCAAAAAGGGTTAAACTGCCGCTTTCCGCCTCCTATAATAATGCCAAGCATTCCCACCACTTCGTGAAATAATATGGTTGGCCGGCTTTCAAGCTATCCCTTCACTGGTGGGATAAAAATACAATGCAAATCCACCACATATATCATGTTTACAGCAACTGGTCAAAGAACAAGGACCTTTAATTCTGCACATTGACATACATAACTTTTCTCGAGGTATGCCAAGCTCGGCAGCTGTGAGATTTAAGTATCTTCAGCATCAGCAGCTTTTGTTGAAGTGTCCCGAACTGCCCCTTAAGACCTGATAGTGCCCCGCCATAGCTTAAGGCCTCACATTCTTCGGCACTTCAGGATCTGACAGCAGCTACAGTGACATTAGGCAAGCATGAATGGAACATGGTGTACGATGTCAGTAGTTCTTACAACGGTATGTGTATCACGCCCTACGGCGTTTCATTGCATGACACAGCCTTGCTCGGCACCTCTAGATTGCTCTTCAACAGCGAGTGCCACCAGCTCGGTGGAATTAGCGATTGGACGATGAAGCCATACAACGTATGAATTTCCTGCGATGTCCCGCCAGCTTACCGCCGTCTGTATCCTTAACGCATTTGCACCCCGTTACATCCATAGACTGTATTTCAAGACTTGATAGCGTTTGCTGGCAGCCTGTTTCAGTGAGCCTCGTGATGGTGACTGTCCCAGCCTTCCCAACCCGTGTTCCTACACCCATGAATGTCCGTAGCTTATTGACCTCCAAAAAAGTGTTGCTCCTAGATCTAATAAAACAAAATTCGCGTAAGTGTGTCTACACAGTTGGAAGTGCACTGGGCAGTAGGCATTACGTAAGTAAACTGATTGGGTATTTGGTTCGATCTATGGTATTGAAAAGGAGAACAGCTAGAGCTCCGTCGAGTGTCGCCTAACCACCCACGAAAATTGCTATGATATATAGTATAGTATTAACTATCGCACCCATCTTGATTGTCCAGCAGTCATGACTTTGGGTTCGAAATTTGGAAACTAAGCTCAGTCGTCGTGTCTCTTTCGACTCCTGTGTAATCACCGTGATACAGATGTCCAGGGGTGTTGGTGCTTGAGTTGATCATTCGTTGTGCCACGCGTAATATCCTCGTACGAAGTGGTAGTGAATTGTGTGGTTCGCAGAATTGCTGAATCATTCTGCTGCAGGTGGGAGCGCTGACCAGGTGGAAGATGCGAATTAGAATTCGTTGCGGACCCCAGATGCCGAAGCGGAATTTGTACAGGCCCTTCAAGCTTCTGATACGGTCTCGGAACCCCTCGCTTATAGCCTACCCCTGACGATGAAGTTCCAGCACGGGACGCTTGGGACGTCCCTTCTGAAGATCGGGTTCAGAACTTTAGAGAAGGGGCGAGTCTTGGAAACTGCAAGCTTCCGAAAGACTTTGGGATAGAAGGCACGCAAAAGGGGATGATTCCACAAGTCATCTCGGCCATGGTCCGTAGTCCGAGTGCTGTAAGCCTGTACAATATATCGTCCGATGTGACATGTTGAACGGTCCAAACAAGTCGAAAGCCTGCCGATACGATTGCACTAAAGTTATAGCCTTTAGTATAGAGACAGTGTCACAAGAAATGTGGGTCAGGGGGTCAAGTGTATACAAGAGACCAACAGCGAAGATAGCAGCTACACCAAGCTTCTTCTTGGCAGGAATTTGCAGTCCCCATATGACCTTTTGGGGAAAAAGTAAAATCATCACGTCGACGGCAAAATTTACGACCCCCGCGGCAACATACGTGCTGTAAGGGTTATAGCATGTACCAGGAACGAACGGATTCCAAAACTTTTCAAAAGGCCTACAGGCCGGGTTCAACATGAAAGCGGCCACGGGATAAAATATTAGGTTGATGGCCACGATGACGTGTGAGATCCAGTAGAAGATGTCTTTAACACCGCGCGGGTTGAAGATGGGAAGCCATTCCAAGACGATCGCGAGTTTGACGACATGATCGAAAAGCCGTAGAGGGTCGGTGTGATTATAAATGACTGTCCTAGTTAGCAAAGTACGCAAAATGCATCACAAGGAGGTTGCATAGAGAGTGGCGCAAATATGAGCAGGCTACCTTAAGTTCATGCCCGGGGCACGTTACACTGCGGGAGGGTGAACGGATCACGTAAATCCTACAAGGGCTGGGTATAGGGGTTGCGCAGTGATGAGCCGTTTGGGACATCAGCAATACGCTGACAGGCCACGAACGCCAAAAGTAATAAACCCATAGAAGGGCATCGGGCAAACATGGGCAACAACCCCAAGCTGTATTGAGATAGTAAAGTCAATTATTGAAAGAAGCCAGGGTAGTCCCTCACTTAGTGCCGGCTGGATGGCCATCGTATAAGGGGGAATCAGGAGAAGGACAAAAGAGCGGCAAGGCGCACAGAGACCATGTGAAGCGACCATCAGTCAAACATAAGGCTCTACCTGTTTCTCAGTCCACTCCCAGAGGACTCGTGCATTCCCGGTTCCACCCTCTTCCGTTGGCCTACACGCAAAGTCGATGTCTCTCCTCAGAGGTTCAATGCGACCCCACGGTGCGACTCCTTAATGTCAGCAATGGTGGAATATTCCCATTGGTTTTATGGAACGCTTACTCCAGACGCTGTTTCTTTCGAGTCCAATATCTGGTGAAAAGCCGGCAAAAAGCTCTGTGTATGCACCGAAGATGGGAGGGTGCTCAATCAGCTTCAACGACAGGCGAAATAGAAGGCCAGCATTGCGCCTTAGCTCCGTCTTCAGGTTTCCCGGGTCAAGGGACTGGAAAAGTAAGTCATTTTCACCGCATATTTTTGCTTGGGGTTAGACGGAAGTTAACACTCACCACACTAATAATGCCATCTCGACCGTATCTTTGGGCAAACTCGGCGCTATACAGGGTGTTTGCCGCTTTGCTTATTGCATATTGGACCCATGGATGCTTTTCGACTCGGTAATCAAGGTTATTTACATCCACGCCTCCTTTGGGGGAAAAGTAACCGGCAAAACAGCTGGACACCCAGATGACGCGAACGTGGCCTGGCGCTGAATTTTTGGCTGTAGATAATAGGACCGGAGTTAGGAGTTTCGTAAACAGGAATGGCGCAATAGCGTTGACTCCTAGCTGGAGCTCATAACCTTGTGCCGTTTTGGCACCCTTAGGTGGGTGCATGACACCGGCGTTATTAAAGAGAACATGGAGCTTGTTCTCTTTCGCGATAAATTCTTCTGCCGATCTCCTGATTGTAGAGAGGTCATTTAAGTCCAAGTGCAAATAGATGAGCTCGCCTGTTGACGTGGGATAGGCGGTCTTCAGTTCAGACACAGCTGCTGTGGCTTTTTCACGCGATCGAGCAGCCATGTACACTTTGGCATTCGCACCATATAGGATACCGGATAGAGCCTTTCCGACTCCAGATGTGCTGCCCGTGACGATGAAAACCTGAATTCCATGTCGTCAGTTTTAGTGGAAGATATGGGTTGAAAGCTCACCTTCCCGGTTTGGTCAGCCAGATCCTTCTCGGTAAACCGAGGAGGCGGCGGAAACGGCTGGCTTATGAGCTGACCCATCCTGCCTTGGGTCACTTTGTAACAGACAAAACACGCTGGGCCGCTTGTTATCCTCTCTCTCTACCTTGTGACGGAATCGGGGTTCCTCGCAGATTATGTGCTTCAGGGCGGAGAGAACCCCGTGTGGATCTTCTTAGAGGGGGTCGGGAGCTATTCATGTTCTACATGCTAATCCTGGGTTTTAATCCTACCCCGATTCTCTTCTGCAAAGACAGTTACGACTATCCCCACCAGGTACCGTCACTAGATTCCAAGTCGGGGTCCCCGTGCAGCCTAGAACGAATGTGCCAAGACATATGTGCTACACCTTCTCCACAGTTGTGCAGAGTCCACTCTGCAGTCATGCAATGAAGCGACTCGGCGACGTAGCATCTAAGGCTGGCTTTTGCATATATTGCCTTGCATATATTGCCAATAGTGTAGAATGAACAAGCAACGTTATCATGAACGAACCGGTGATAGATGCACTGTGAACAACATGGTGGACAGCAACAGTCGGGAAAAGGCGTCCTCCCTTAAATACCAAGCGGTAGCCGTGAGGGCTGTACTGGTGGTGAATCTAGTCGCTTCCTTCTCGCAGCACTGTCGGAGAGCTTGAGCACAAATTGCTTCATTTAGAAGGCAATCGATATCGGTTGCCATTAATCAACGCATCAACAGACTTCGGGCTAAGCGAAGACTCATGGACGCCCAGGGGCTACCAGTCTTCGGGGACGATGTTCCCAATGAAGGAAAGGCACTCGCCACAATCTTACCGGATGGGAAAGATCCTATCTGTGTCATCGGGATGGGTACATATCCTTATCATTTTCCAATGCGCAACGATTCTTATACTGCCAATGCTAACATAGTCCAATCTTCCAGCATGCCGTTTACCTGGGAATGTTCGATCGCCATCGGACCTTTGGGATTTCCTGGTTCACAAGAAGTCCGCCCAGGGTCCAGTGCCAGCCACTCGTTTCAATAATCTGGCTTTCTTTAACAATAAGGAGGACCCGACACTCACCGATGGGGGTTACTTCCTGAAAGAAGATCCTCGGCTGTTCGAGAATGGCTTCTTCGGAATAAACCATCTTGAGGCAACATATGGTACGTACGAAGCCTGTTGAGGTCGACTTGAGAATCGCAAATAGCTGATTCCTCTGCAGTGCGTGAGATTATCCACTATCGATCCAATTGTCTTTCGCTGTGACCTCGCTATCTTGAATAGAGCCACCGCTGATCGGAAGGCTGACTTCGAATACTAGATGGATCCGCAACAGCGAAAGCTACTGGAAATAGTGTTTGAGTGCTTCGAAAGCGCTGGCGTCTCTCTTGAGCAAATATCCGGTTCTAACACAGGAGTCTACGTGGGAAATTTCACTCATGATCATTTCCTCATGCAGCTGAGAGACCCGGATTATCTTCACCGTTACACTGCCACCGGGGTTGGAGGGGCACTCCTGGCTAACAGAGTAAGCCATGTATTTAATCTCCACGGGCCTAGGTGAGTGTTGCCATTCTTTCTTTCCGTTCCGCGCAGTACGGTCGCTCATATCCTCCTGATCATGTCAGCGTGACATTAGATACCGGGTGCTCCGCTTCTTTGTATGGCTTGCACGTTGCTGTGGCCGCATTGAAAGCAGGCGAGTGCGAGAGCGCCATTGCTGCCGGCGTCAATCTCGTGTTGACACCCGAACCGCAAGTGGCCGCCAGGAAAGCCGGTATAATTTCGCGCACTTCTACTTGTCATACGTTTGACACGCTAGCAGATGGCTACGGCCGTGCCGAGGGTATGTAGCGCTTCTGCGCCAATGCATTGGCCGTACATTAATCATATTTTAGGTGTCAACGCAGTATACCTAAAACGCCTCTCATCAGCTATCCGGGATGGAGACAACATCTTTGCCGTAATTCGAGGAACGGCAGTCAATTCGCAAGTTTATGCCCTAGCACTACTGTTTCCTAATTATATACTAACAGGAAATGATGTAGTAACGGACGGACACCCGGCATCACGCTGCCAAGTGCGCGCCTTCAGGAGGAAGTGATACGAAAGGCTTATAAAAGCGCCATCCTTGAGTTTGCAGGTACTGACTATATAGAGTGTCACGGGACTGGAACGGCCGTTGGTGACCCCATTGAGGTAGAGGCCTTGGGTCGTTGCTTTTCTTCGCGGGAAAACCCCGTGATGATTGGATCAGTCAGTCCTTTTACCAAGCCTTTTCCTTACGAATCGTGTCCTTGAAGAGATACCGATGCTTCCAATCACGCTGAACATAACTGATTACAATTAAAGGTGAAATCCAATCTTGGACACAGTGAGGCGGCAAGTGGTCTCACGTCCCTCATAAAGATCGCTCTCGCTTTCCAGAAAGGCTTGATCCCACCTACACGCGGTGTCAATGAAACGAACCCAAAACGTACGTCATCCACTCTGCCTTTCGTCATAATGTTGAGTCTTCGCTAAGCATCCGAGTTGAAGTCGGCCTTGACAAGTTCAATATGAAAGTTGTTACTGAAACTGAGCTTTGGCCCCGTAGCCTCAGGCGAGCTAGCCTCAACGCTTTTGGGTACGGGGGTGCAAATGCACATGTATGCCCATCCTGCTTTCACCATACCATTCAGTGACATGAATTATCCCCAAGACGTCAAATGCTGACTAGGCTAGTGTATTCTTGAATCCTTGGAAAGTTATCTCGGGAGTCCCCCACAGGATTATAGAATGTCTCCGCTTGCAGATGAGCAGCTGCTTACGCTACCCCTTTCAGCTGCATCACGGAAGTCCCTTGAAACTCGCACGGCTCAGGTCGCCCAGCTGGTGGAACGCTGCGATTCTGGGAACGTTGGAAGATTAACCCACACTTTGACCCAGCGCCGCTCACGTTTGCGAGCTAGAAGTTATGTACTCGTGAAGACCGAACAGGGCGGAAGTTGTGTGGTGCGTGAGACAGGGCTTTCTGAAAATCTCGAGGAAGCCCGTGGAGCCGATTTGGCCCCTTTCGCCTTTGTTTTTACTGGTCAGGGAGCACAATATGCAGGAATGGCCAAAGACCTGTTTGGAAACGAAGTCTTCCGATCCACGATTCGCGAACTTGACGAAGTTCTGCAGCGCCTCCCGCCTGAGGAAGCCCCCAAATGGACCCTGGAACAAGCCCTCCTTGGCCCTCCCGAAACATGTCAAATACATAGAGTCAGCCGAAGTCAACCAGTCTGCACCGCCGTCCAGATCGCGCTTGTAAACATGTTAAGAACCTGGGGAGTGGGCCCTTCCGCCGTTATTGGCCACTCCTCAGGAGAGATAGCAGCAGCTTACGCAGCCGGCATCCACAGCGCATCCCAGGCTATTATCATAGCGTACTACCGTGGATTCGCCGCAGATCAATTACAGAACCAGGGTGCTATGTTAGCCGTCGGGCTTGGCCTAGATGATGCTAACGGCCTCATCCAAAGCATGGGGCTCTCCGGGAGGGTTTCTGCTTCGTGCGTCAATTCTCCCCAAAGCGTCACATTGTCCGGTTCTCCAGAAGCTATACATGATCTGCTTGAGGAACTTCAGAGCCGCAAAAGATACGCTCGTTTACTAGAGACAGGTGGTCGCGCTTATCATTCTCCTATGATGAAGCAAGTGGGTGAATTATATGAAAGATTAATTACGCCGTATCTTAACGCTACCTTCAGAGCACAGGCTCTAGAAGTTGAGATGCAGTCTACCGTCGGTCACAGTGGCGATGAACTTTCGATTCTAGACACTTCTTTCAACATGCCTAGGTACTGGCGGGACAACCTCGAGAAGCCAGTACAATTCAGCGCGGCAATGATGCGCTTAATCGCGCGTCGGGACTTCCACTTGATTGAAATCGGGCCGCATGCGGCGTTGAAAGGTCCGATTAATCAGATTCGGGCCTACGCCAACATCGGCACGCATCGCCTTCCCTACACGCCATCTTTAATCAGGGGACAGAATGCAGAGCTATGCATGAAGAGATTAGCAGGCAAATTATTCATGCATGGCCACGAACTTCAATGGCATCGAGTCAATGGCATATCAGAATGCTCTAAAGCTCCATTTCAGGATCTTCCGGCGTACCCGTGGGACTACTCAGGGGGTTTACTTTGGTTCGAGCCGCGAACAAGCATGGAACTGCGTAACCGGCTCGACCCACATCACGAGCTGCTTGGTTCCCAACAACTGGGCACCAACGGCACCGACTGGAGCTGGCGCAATATACTAAGCTTGGACGAACTCCCTTGGTTACGTGACCATAAAGTCGAAGATCAAATCGTTTTCCCTGCATCATGCTACTTGGCTATGGCTATGGAAGCGGTCTCCCGAATTCGCGGACTCAGAGACACATCAGATCGTGGACTCCTCACTTTCGAATTCTCCAACGTTAGCCTCAATACCGCACTAGTATTGCATGATCGAAGTGTATGGGACGTTGAGAGCACTGAGCTGCACACCATGATGGCTCAACGGAGATTATCAGCGCGAAGTCTGTCAGCCGATGTTTACGATTTCAACATCTCTTCCTGGACTGCCGGTCGGTCAGTTACGCATTGCGTGGGAAGTGTCCGTCTAATTAAGTCACTTGCGTCTTCAAGCAGAACTGTTATTGATGATACAGTTGGCTACAGACCTTGGCCAATGGACGTATGGTATGACAAAGCTGATGAAGGAGGCCTGATCTTTGGTCCACACTTCCGTTCGTTGACTGGCGTATATGCCGATAGCTATCGAGCCCGCTCGGAAATCAAATGCACTTCTCAGACGAAGCGTAACACGGGTTCGAAAGCTTATTATCCAGTTCATCCTATCACCATCGATGCATGCCTTCAAACGGCTATGGTGAGTGCTGCGTCGGGCAACCTACGCATGCTTCGGCCCTACTTGCCTGTTTTCCTACCACGATGCCGCATTCGACCGGTAGACCCTAAGCTCCAAGACGACAGCGCCGTTATCCACTCTCGGTCTCAGAGAACTGGGTTCACAACTTTGAGAGCAGACTGTATACTATATGACACGGCTGGTAGAGCGGTCGTTGATTTCGAAGATGTTCAGTTATCGCTGTATACAGGCAGAGTCTCCAAGGACACGGAGAGCAGAGAAGCGCAGATCCAACGCCATCCGGTTCTACGGGTAAATTGGAAGCCGGATATTACGCACCTGTCCCCAGCCGCTGAAGCGCAGCTTAATGAGTATGTTGAAGCTTCGTTGCAGGAATGGTCATACCGGGGTGTTGAACGTGGTATCTCTGCTACAATTGCTGTACTGGTCGACTTGGTTGGGCACAAGAACCCTCGAATGCGTGTACTCCAGCTGGGCAGTGAGTATGCCGACGAGACCGAACACTGGTTGGCCGTTTTGGATGAGAAGACGGCATTCCCACGGTGTCGCTCGTGGCATACTAGCGCACTCGGGGAGAGTGGCGATCTAGATGCGAAAGTACCCTATTGTGATGTTTTAATTTATCTGGTGAGCCCCGAAGTCAAACCCTACACGTTAGCATCAGGGTCAAGTTTCTAATCAACAACAAGGATTCTATATCTGAGACTCACTGGAAGCTCTTTCCGCATCGGATTATCTCCCTTGTTGGTGAAAGGGGTATTGTGATTACCACGAGAACCGAAGCAGCGTTGGCTAGCCTGGCTGCAGCAGGCTTCATAGTCATCGTGGTACGAGAGCAAGTCCTCCTTGCTATCCGCGAACCACAAATGACTGGCATTCAAAGCAGAAGCGCGCTTCTTGTCGTATGTTTGCACTTTGGCCGGTTTCCTTTAGGTGTCAATAACGCCAGACTAACTAAAGCTTACAGACGCATGACCCGTCGCCCGCCGTGGTAGAGTTTACCGCCTTGTTGAAGGGACATTTGGAACAAAATCTTGGCATTGGCCAGGCTAAGAGCGTTCCCCTCGCACAGCTCGACTCGACAGAAATAACCGGAACAGCAATCTGTATTTCTCTCGTTGAGATTGAACACGCTTTTTTAGCCACTATGACACAGGAAGAAATCGAGCTCCTTCGTGTTCTCACCAGGGCGGCTTCGAACATCCTTTGGCTTACCGGCGCCAACATGCTAGCCGGCCTAGACCCAAACCTGACACTTGTCAATGGATTCGCCCGCGCCTTGATGATGGAACAGCCCTCACTGAAATTTGCTGTCATGGACGTCGGCCCGTCAAATCGCCTGATCTCAAACATGCCGTCAATTTGTGACAACATCGGCAAGGCCATTGGGGCTGGTCAGGGGAAGGACGACAAAGAGTTTACCCAGGCCAACGGTCTTCTATACATTAGTCGCTTCTACCCTGACACCGAGGCTAATACTCAATTTAGACGTCGACTCAACATGGAGGACTCTATCCAGAAACGCGATCTTGCGGCCGTTCGGCAAGCCAAGCTGTCGATTGGTGAAGTCGGTGGCACAGATACTCTGCATTTCCAGGAATTGTGCGACCCACCCACTGACCCGCCGCCGGGGTTTGTGGACGTTACGGTTCAAGTAGTCAGTCTTAACGCCAAAGACGTCTATGGAATGGCCGGTATTGTTGAAACTCGTACTGGAACCTCAGCACTCGAGTTTGGCGGCGTCATAACGGCAGTGGGACCCGACGTCAAGGAATTGGAACCTGGGGATCGCGTAGTAGTAGCAGCGCCCAATACCTTTTCCACAACAGAACGAGTTCCAGCCTGGTCTGCGCAGAAGTTATTGCCCGGTGAAGACCTTACGGTAATAGCATCACTCCTTGTTGCCTACGCCACGGCGCTATATGCCTTGAGAAATCGCGCGAACTTACGAGCTGGTGAATCTATCTTGATACATTCAGGGGCTGGCGCCTTCGGCATGGCAGCTATAGTTGTTGCTCAGCACATTGGCGCCACGGTATATACTACGGTCAGTTCGACTCGAAGGCGTGAGTTTCTAATCAGTGAGCTTGGCCTGCCCGATTCCAATATCTTCTACTCCCGGGACGAGTCTTTCGTCGGCGATTTGAAAACGGCAACAAGTGGACGAGGGGTAGACGTGGTGGTCAACTCTCTAGTTGGCGACCTAATGCATGCCAGCTGGGACTGTGTGGCCAACTTCGGTCGATTTATCGAAGTTGGGAAGCGAGAATTATTGGATGCTGGCAAGCTTGACATGCGCGTTTTCCTGCGAAACGTAACTTTTACCGCCTTCGATTTGAGTGAGTTGTTCTACAGCGAAGACCAGTCTCATCGTGACACCTATACAGGGTAAGTTATACGTTCTTGTCTTTGCTCCCCTCTTACCCCTTCCAGCCCTGCTCCCCTCTTACCCCTTCTAGCCCTGCTCCCCTCCTGCCTCTTTGCAAACTCGCTCACAGTTGTGTATTTTTGCAGATTGTTGAAGGACGTCCTCAACATGTATCGATCCGGACAGATCAAGCCGGCTCCCATCACAACATTCAGCGCCGCCGATATTTCGAAGGCATATAGGTATTTTTCTTCCAGGGAGAGGATTGGCAAGATCGCCATCTCTCTAGGGGGCCACCAAGACCAAGTTCCGGTAATTAGGAGCCTCTTTGCCCTTTCATTCATATTCCACTCTTGCCTTTGGTTTGTCTGCATCACATCCGCGGAACCGCCACCAGACGCCAATCCATAGGCGAACCGCACTGTTACTAGCCTACTGGACCTTTCAGTGGGCTTTAATGGCTTGTTGTGGCTGCCCAGGGCGTCCAGTAGGCTTTAAAGATCATACACGCTAATTTCACTTCATGGCATCTTCGCGGATGCGCCTCTCTCAACCTTTTCGTGACAAATTCTAACGTTGAAATAGGTTACCCCGTCAAGGTACCAGACCATACTAGATCCTCGTAAAGCCTATCTTCTTGTGGGCTGTCTAGGAGGTCTCGGGCGTAGTCTCAGCGGGTGGATGTTTAACCGAGGCGCTCGAAGGTTTATCTTCCTGGGCAGATCTGGCACCGAAAAAGCAGATGCAAAACAGTTCGTAAGCCGCCTTGAACGTGCAGGAGCTCACGTAACCGTGATACGCGGGGACGTTTCTCGGCTGCAGGACGTGAACGCAGCAGTGGCAGCCTGCACTTCTAGCGGCCATGCACTAGGAGGTATCGTCCAGGCAGCGATGGCGCTTCACGAGGATCTCTTCGATCGTATGCGCAGCGAAAGCTGGCACGAATGTGTCCGGCCCAAGTGGGCAGGAACGTGGAACCTCCACCACGCCATCGAAGGCAAGGATGACGCCCTTGACTTTTTTCTGTTGACATCATCCATGAACGGCTCTGTGGGCGTCGCAACCGAGACCAATTATTGTGCGGCAAATACCTTTCTAGATGCATTCGCTCGATGGAGGCGGAGCCAAGGAAAGGTAGCCGTCTCGGTCGGCCTTGGTATGATCTCGGAGGTGGGAGTTTTACACGAGAATCCAAGGATAGAGGCCTTGTTGTTACGAAGGGGTATTCACCCGCTGAATGAAGATGAGTTTCTTCAGGTCATTGACCTCGCCATTAGCGACACTAGTACCTCGAGCTCACTCGCGACCTCACACCTACTTACAGGGATGGAGCCCATGGGGGTGTTCAAACTCCTCGACCAAGGCTTCGACGTGACCCATACCGTCATGGATGATCCGCCCTCGTCCATATTAGCAGCTGCATTCGAAGTCTTGAAAGACGTCGGAAAAGAGGATACGCGAGGAAACACCAGCACGGATCACGCAACCGCTCTACTATCCTGGCTCAAGCCCTTGCCTCAGGATGGGGTCAGCGTCCTAATGAAGGAGATGGATAGTACTTCGCTTCGGGATTCCATAGCTAAGACTATCGGCCAGCGCTTTTCTAGCTTGATTCTGATACCCATCGACCAAGTCGACAACCACAAGCCTTTCGCTCAGTACGGGGTGGATAGCATGATCGCGTCTGAGTTTCGGACGTGGCTCTGGAATACCTTTCAGGTAGATATACCCTTCCTCGACTTAGTAAGCTCTCAAAAGAGCTTGGATACAGTTTCTGGGATGTTAGAGACGAAGCTGCTCGAAATGTCCCAGACGCCTGGTTCTGCTGGGGAATAGTTGTCCTGCTTGCGGCCTTCCGAACCTGGGTAGTAGCCTGGAGAGTTGCGGGGAATGCGAAGAACCGAACGCCTGGGTCACAAAAGGCTTGATATCTTGGCGACACTTTGGTCACAATTTGGTGGAGCAAACTTAGACTAGGATCTTATCTGGTGCGCCTGATCCTGCCATCAAGCCCGATACAGAGTTAGATAAATGCATAACGAGTCTATTCCTGTGATGCAGTTTCGATTTCGTCATCAAGGGTTGCGTCGCTGCGCGCAGAGTTAAACCTAACAAAAGAAGGCAGAGTGATTATTAAACTTGATTGAATATCCACCGCATATCTCTACAGGATATTCCCAATAAGTCCACCTACTAGCTAACCGAGCATACGCATGAAGTTTTCTCGCTACTGCTCGTTTGGGTCGTACAGGAGCCCGTCTTCCGGACGTTTGTAACATATCCGGTACCACTGGGCTTCCTTCCGACAAACCCTTGTAAAATGCGGGCTTGCCATCCGAGGCAAGAGACCACAAAGCATCGAAGGGGAAATCTTACAGGTACCACTCCCCGGGCTGGTCCTTCGACCTACTCAACAACTCAACATGGCAAATGTGTAATTCAGATGATGTGAACCCCGCTAGGGAGGAGCTCTTCGTTCTTCAACTGGTCCTCCACCTCCCATCCATTGGCTATAAAGCAGTTCCACACGCGGCCGAGACTTTTCTCTGCACACTAAGTGCCAACACCCCCTCCACAGGGCACTGAATACGGCACGTCCCCCGGGGATCGAGCGTAGTCCTGTCACACTTATAACGCGGCTTGAATTTACGAAGTATCAGTTGGAAGGTCTCCAGTAAGGAAATATGTCAGTTGTTCCTCGAAAGCGTTCACAGTTGAAAATGTGCAAGGACTTACGCGCCTAATTGCCACTTGGTCGTTTCGATCTGTGGTTGGGATGAAGATTCCTATCAAGATCGATGTCGCCGTTGTGCTCAATGTCTGTCAACCACGAATATTAAAGATAAGTGAAGTCCCTGTTAAATTCCATCTAAAAGGCCAGTCTTTAATGCGAGGGGACTACACATACATATGTCACGGCCTTGTCCACCGTAGACAGCTCCAGTGCATATACGGCTGTAGCACCAAGAGTGATTGCCACAATTGCGATCATTCCACGATCTTTTGCCCTGGTGGCGCCATGGCTAAGGTGCAGCCGTAACAACATAGTACAAGTCATATGGATGCCATTACCCCTATTGGCAACGACTAGGTGAGTTAACTAATTATTAAGCCTAATGGTACGGTCACAGCAGCAATCGTATGGTGAAATCTAAACAACAAAAATTCTTCTTGTAATTATTAGAAATAAAAGGTATTAGTATATACTAAAATATATTATAAGGTAGCACTTTATAAAATATAAAAGAAAAGAAAAATTTATTATTATGTATTACATTATATATACTAAGGTTTTTTTTTAGATTTAACTACGATAGTAATTATAGTATATTTATATTATTATATTGGATAATAATTTTACAATTTGTTTTATTTAATTAGCTAGTAATTATAAAGATTTTATTTACGCTACATCCATTCGTAGTCTTTTTAATCTCGTTATTATTAAAATTAATTCTTTAATAAAAACTTTACTCTATATATGACAATTTCATTACATTTAAATAGTTAAACCTTAAAATGATCTCTAATTGAAATTTTAAAGAATAAATATTAAGTTTTTATAAGCTAATTTATTATTTATATTTCTTAAATTCCATTTTCTTTTAAACTAATTATTTGTTAAAAATAGGTTTTTTTTAAAAGTATATATATATATATAAACATTCTTTAATAAGTACTCCGAGCTTACAGACCTTTTTAACAGTAATTGTATTATTTAATTCGATAATAATAACGATTATACTGCAAACTTTCGCATTTGCTTTTTTAGGAGATAGGTTAAAACGGATAAGACCTAGCAATACCCGGAGAGGAATGTAGATCGCAATAAGTTAGCAGATATACCGGTGCCGCATATACGATATAGCTTATTAGATGCTATTTTCGTTTGCCACGGCCAACCTTTTACACCTAGTCGTAAATCCCAGGTTTGGGCTTGTGTATTAATCGCTATTCTCAATCTACTGTGAAGGTTCCCTACTTTTCTAACTTTTCTTAATCCCTTTGCTCTAATTATTGCTTATGTGTTCCCCTATAACACCAGTGAACTATCCTCCCCGGCCCCGGGCATGGCCAAGAGCCCTCTTTTAAGGATGCTGTTTCCAGGCCCGAATATTTCACGGTAACAAGGGGGTGCCTAGGCGCATAATGAAGGCATTCAAGTTGGACGAAGTCCATTTATCGACCCTGGAACCTGGGCTACCTTACAACGACATCAACACTATGCTCTAGACCTTTCATGCACTTTCCATGCATATGCAGCTTGACAATGCGTCGACTGATGGACTAGTCTTCCAGTAGTTCATCGAAGTGAAGCTCGAAAAAGCTATATTTAGTTGTGGGGGTAGTCGAGGAAGACCTTTGTCCCCCTACCCCCACACATGGCATCAAGGTGAGACAGCGCACTCAGTAGCCCCACAGGAATCCGAAATCCGATTACGGCAGAGCATTCAGGGCTTGAGAAGACGCGGCTCGCGCGCTACGTAAGGTATGTATGGCGAGGTGGCACTGTCGACTCGACCGACCTCCTAAGCTGACCGGGGAGTGCCACGGAGCCGGTGTGACGCAACCACGACTTTGTGCGGCCCTTGGCTTGACGCTTGCGCCATCATGTCACCCAGCCAGGCAGCGCCTAGTTCCTAATCTGACATTTATCTGACTGCAGACGGGCCGTAACAGAGGACGGCCGCAAGCGCGGTGGGCCGGTCAGTCCCGTAGATGTATTGGCAAGGCCGCAGCTCTCGGCGCCGGCTCCTGCGGGCGCACGGCAGGATGCATTGTCTGGGTAGTATTTTCTGGTATCCGACTGGCTAGCTATCCTGGCCTCTGACTGTGAGATACGCCATCGCTTTTGCTGGCCAGCGACACAGCTCGAAGTAAATGGGGTAATGGTGGACAGAAGCGAGGAAGGTGAAGAGAAGTCGTGCAGATAGGTGCCCCGTTTCTTAGGATCTAAGTGCGCTCACCGGCTCAGGGGGCCCCGAGTGCCGTTGACGTCAAGCCCATCCATGCAGCACGATTAGTGGATTCCATTTGCCGACACAGACCCGCCCGTTTCTTCGGCTCCGCACATTTTCGTTGGAAAGATGTGTTCTGCATAGGACCTAGTTTGCTGACGGGCCGGGTGGGGGCGCGTGACCCAGCCGGGCTATTATTAGTGAGACTCTGAATGTCTCTGCCACGTCTGCCCGGAGGGCCAAGGGCGCCACCAGCCGAGACAAACTGACGCATCCGTCGAGCGGCTAAATAGAACACGGCATAGCGGTCGTTGGAAGCTAGCTTTTCTCCCTGGGACCCTCTCTATCGATCCATCCGACCACGAGCGGGAAGTTAGCAGAGATAAAAATAAAACGGCAGCACCATCCTTCCGCCACTTCCGCTAAAACGAAAATACTGGGACAGCGCCGAGCTGAAACAGCATATGATTACGATGAAACGAAAGTAACGCACGGAAGAGGTGAAAAAGAAGAAATGAAACAAACATGCGCCAAGACTTTTGCCGGCCCGGTAGACCTGGGCGCCCGCAGGAAACATCGGTAGGTCTTCCCGCAGTCCAGATCGGGAAGCTTGGCTCTCTTCCCCTTCTCCTTCTTCTGGACTTGGCAAAGAGGGGGGTTGGATCATCGGAGGAGGAGGCTACAGTATATAATCATGGGAGTAGGTTGGACAGGAATCGTGTTGGTAGCGGGCACGTCGAGCCTTGACTTGGAAGCTAGGTACCTGATCTGGTCTCCTATCACTACACACCTTCCCTCCTTATCGAAGTGTATCCGCACTACCTAGATCCCAATCACCCACTTCGTTGAGCCTTCCTCATCTCCTCGACGTCCTGCCATCTCTCAAACAGTAAGCGACGCCTCATCACTCTGGAGAGCCGGAGACGACGGCCAACACAACCCTCGTTGAACACAACATAATACTACGTCATCCAACCACCTACCCCCTTAACCGGTCAAACCCCGCTGAGTCACCGCCACCGCCATCAACAACACAATGCAGCTCCGCCTGATCCTTGTCCTCACCTCCCTGGCGATCCTGCCGGGGACCATCGCAGCCCCTGCACTGGAGGCGGAGGGGCTGGAGGCACGCCAGTTCTACAACGGGCCGTGCTCGAATGAGGACTGCGGCGTCGACAGGGTGAACTGCCGTGCCAGATCGAAGTGGTGCGTGCGCTTTCCCTCTATCACCGAGCCTAAAGGGTGTACGTGCAGCAGCTTGTAGCTGGATGGCCACGGATGGAAAGCGACCCAGGGGTTCGATCTCGAAGGATTGAGCGTGGGATAAGTAGCGAGCAGGGCAGAGCAGGGCATAGCATCCAAGGATAGCAGGGTATGCGCAGGCGTTCTAAGGCTTTCGTAGGAGAAGCTTACTGAGGACACCATGTCGGGAATCCATCCGAAGGTCTCGCGAGGATATTTGTGGATAAAGCGGTCGTCCGGGTCATGATTCAAAGCTAGATATTTTATCATTCCGCAAGCAACGCCATGAAGCAGGAACGCCAGTAGACGCTACTACATATATCCTCTTGTGTGCGCGATTAGCCTTGGGTGGACCGGAGAGTGTGAGAAGCGCCCTATATCTGCGCCTACTTCCCACCGGACCGTCGACTCGCAACCTTGTAAAAGATGCTTCCATCGTAGATCCCCCGGATATCTTCCTTCATCATCCTACCGTCAGCAGGCCACAGAAGAAGGTACGTCGCAAGCCCTATAAATCCGATCAGTTAGCATGTCACATATCACGTGCCGCGGAATTTTGGTGCTCAGACTAACACTCAAAGAGCGCTCCACCCCAGCCAATTGGGTCCGCAATACATCGCTGCCCCTTCATCAGGGCCCAGAGGTCCCAGACCGTCATGTAGTCACGACCGTTAGCATACTTGGCGAATATGTCTTCGAAGTGCTGCGGTACGAAGCGGCCCTCGGTGTCGTAGGTGCCCGTGTCACTTCCGTGCTTGTCCTTGTGGATGTTGCTGAGAAAGACACGGAAAAAGGGATCAGGCAGGTAGCCCGACACAGTCGGATAAGAGAAGTTGCCGTGGATAACGAGCACCGCGACTAACGAGAGGATGATGCCGAACCCCAGCTTATGGAATCCAATGAATGTGTCCCACGGCCATATCACACCGTCATGGTCCTTAAAGCAATTGATCAGTCTCTTGCCTGCTAACACGTCCCCCAAAATGAGCGGCTTACAGAATCGAAGAAATCGCAGTGTTGTTGCAGGACCTGCAAAGTGGGTTAGCCTCCTCGCGTATATATCGCGGCGTGGTCTGCTCACAGTCTGATCCTTGTGCCGCTCAGCCCAGATATCTTCTGTCGTTCCTTGGGGCTTCTCATAAGTTGCGGCTACGTTGGCTCGGGCAGTACCTGAGTCCGGGCCGTGAGTGAAGTTCCTTGCCTAAGCGACCGCGAATAGTCAAGCACGCAGCGCGAGATACTAACCGGTATGAGGCAACCTCTGGTCGTCTTCTGGCTGGATGAAAGGCTCCCTCTCCTGCGTCACCGGTACCTCGGGGATCGACTTGACCACAGTGGGTGAAGTCTCGCCGTCCATGGTTATCTTAATTGCCTTCGGGCTCATGTTCTTTGTGGCCGAGTTACGAGGATAGTCCCAGGAGGATCAAAACTAAGAGGAACCGACACGGGTGCTTCGAATGGTTTCTGATTCTTCTCTTTAAGAACTCTGCAAATAAAATAAATACTCCGCACCTGCTCATGTTACAGGATGTAAAAAGGAGCTCAACTCAAAGTAGAAATATCATTCAGGCCATGCTGACGTCATACTTACCATTGCCGAGAGGCTACATACAGCGTTCCTACAGGTTTGTAGACACGCTGTATGTAGCCTCTCGGCAATCGTGAGGTTTTTTACTATTTACAATGCAACATAATCCATGCGAGGCCCGCTGGATGCTGGCGAAGTAGCCTCCAACATTTACCATGCCGACCGATGCTGGGCCGTCATTGACCTCTCACCAAGCCAACAGTGTCACATGCATTTCGGGTAGAGAACCATCCTCAATGCCTTCTCGTCCCGAAATTCCCCATTTCTTTCCCTCTTTTTCCTGGTTTTGCTGTCATAGAGAGGGGGCGGCGATGACGCGTTTTCTTGGTCCATGTCTTGTCTTGTGAGGACTTGAAATTGAAAGTACCGACCGACTGCAACAGACAGTTCTGGGACAATATTTTGAGAGTGCACGCACTGTCAACCAAGCATCACTTTTCTATCTGAGTGCAAGACCAGGCTTCGTAGGAGTGAAAGATCACGCAATGTGCCCTCTCTTTTTCATCAAACGAAGGATGTGGACATATATAACGTATCATATAAGCGAACCGAATGCACAAGCGAAGCGAATGGATTTTGGCACGTTCTAACCACCCAACTTCAATTGTCCATTTCTCAATACCAACAATACGGAACGGCTTACAAAAGAAGCCAAAATAAACCTAACCGTTTAAGCTAAAAATCGAGCGCCAAAGCTTAGTTATGCGATACTTAATTCTATACACCTAATCGCCCAGATTACGTTATATAAGCGATATGACTGTAAACGTATCTAAACTAACAATATTTCCAATTCGTTAAAATTAACACTAACCGAAAAAAAAGTCAATTATTAAACAAAATTTTAACTTAAATACGCAAATGTTTTATGCTCGGTTTTAATAAATATTAAAAATATAATAAATTTATTACTTATTAGTACGTTATAATACGTATCGAAAATATTTAAATACTTAAATTTATCAAATAGTAAAAATAAAAACAACTAAAAAAAGTTTTAAAAATTAAAAAAAATAAAGAAATTAACTATATTTAAATCGAAAGATGAATTACTAAAATATTTCTTAAATAATTTAAATTTATTAAATTTATAGTCGTAAAGCACAGTAGTTGTAAAAAGAGACATTTGTAATTTCGACGAAATTAAATTTTTAGTAAAGTTTTTAATAATAACCGGTAGTTATTATTATTATTAATATTAACAAATGTAAAAATTTTTATTAAACCTAGTAAAAGATTGAAAAAAATTTATAATAATACAAATTATTAACTTTTAAACTTAAGCCTTACCTTTATTAATTATTCTTACTTAAAAAAATTTCTTTCTATTAATTTGCCGATAATATATTTTTACTTGAGTTTATTATTATTACAAGCGAAAAAAATTAAATAATAAATAAATTAGGTTTAAAATTAATTGAATATTTTAATAAATATATTAAAACGCGCGTTAAAGATTCGAAACCTTTGCTTATTCTCGACGGTTACGAAAATTATTATTTAATTAAGTCCGAAAATCTTTACAAAACTAACTATATTATTATGCTTAATATACTTATTTATTTTTCTTATCGGTTTTAACCTTTCGACGTATTTTTCTCTATATTAAAACGTATTTATTTGTTATATATTAAAAGTTTTATACTATATTACGTTATTTATATTACTAAGTACAGTTTTATTGCCGGTTTTTACAACGCGTTTAAAACTATTATAAAGATTAATAATATTAAATTCGGATTTGTAAAAATAAAACTTATCTTATTTAATTTTAATGGTACTTAATTCGATCAAAAATATTAATTATACTTATATTAATAGTTGTACTACTTATATTTTCTAATTTTTTTTTCTTAATTTAAAATTTTTTTATAAATATTATTAAAACGATTTAATAAAAGCGTTATATATAAAAAATATTAAGAATTATTTATCAAAAATAACTTATTATATAAAAATAGTTAAATCCGTTAACTTTGTAATAAAAAGTAACTTAATACCTTTTTACAAAAATGTATATTTTAAAAAGGAAAACGATTACTTTCATATAACGTATTACGTTCTTAGTAAATCTCAAAAACTTAAAAATATACGTTTTTATTTATTAATTTAAAAAAGGGAAACGCTTATTATAAAAAAGGTAAAAGCTTTTATAATTTTAAAAACGACTAAAAATAAGCAGTCGCAATTACGAAAACTTAAAAATAATCTTTACCAAAAACTTAAAATAAAAATATAGAAATATAATATTTACGACAAGCCCCGTATGACGGCTAGACTAATTAACCAACTATTAAACCTAAGTCAACGGGTTTATATTAATAGAGTATTATAAAAAACTAAGCAATAAAGTAACTTAATTACGTTTTGTAATACCAAAAGTATTTTAGATAACGAAATTATATTACAAACTACTGCTATCTAATTATTTAAAATCGTAAACGTATATATCTTTATATTATATTACTGACTTATTCCTATTTAGTTGATAACCGTTAAGTAATAATTAGCCAGGTTTAACAATAGTTAATAAATTCTAGCTAAATATTAATTACGTAACTTAACCTACTTGGGCCTTATTTCGGTTTACCTAAACCGTTTCCGAGGCCTCCCTTTTATTAGGGCGTAATACGATCTCCCTTTTTATAAATCTTACCTTTAAGATTTTTTTTCCTTTTCGGTAAGTATCTTTTTTCATTATATCGAGTTGTATAGCTAAAACTTGTTTTTAGGCCTTATTTTCAACCGTTCGTCATTAGAACCTCCTTTGTGTTTTTGACGAATTTAGTTTTAAAATTATACCGTATTTTCTTTACTTTTCTAAAGGTTAAAAATGTGAAATAATAGAAAATGTGTTAAAATATAAGGCGTATGTTAGGCAAGGTATTTTTTGTAACGAAAACGACGTATTTTTTTTATTAAAAAATATTCGCGCCGAAAACTAACGTTTAAAACGAAAAGAAAGGTTTGTTAAAAAGCGTTTTCTAGAATTGTAATAACGTTATTAACGGGAAATAAACGAAATTATTACGCGTTTAATTCGTTTCCGTAAACAAAAAGCGCTTTTTCGTTTTAAAGGTATTAAAATAATGTAACGTAAGTTGTAGTCCTTAAAAAGGTTGAAAAAATAAAAGCGTTAAAAGTAAGCTAACGCGGAAGCATTCATAGTTATATTAATACCGCCTGTAGGTCCGGTTAATTGGTCGGGTATCGAAAATACCAATTGGTTCATAAAAAATGTGAATTAAAGTTTTATTCTTGGTAGCCCCGACGTCGTTAATAAAAGTTTTTCAGCAGGCGTTACGTATTTATAAAATTCCTTACAAACTCCTAAGATATTTCGGAATCTGGGTAATTTTTCTATTTAACCAGATATTAATTAAATTCATCGATTTTCTGTATATCCAAAAAAAATTATTTTATATTTTTATTTATCTTCCACTTCCATTTTATTTTGTTTAGTATATATTTTAATAATATCCGCGGTTAATTTAAGTAAGGATATATAAAACATTATATAAAATTTAACCTTAGGTAGTAATTTTAATTAATAATTATTTTTTAAATTTTTTTAATAATTTTATAAGGTCCGATATATTTAAAATCGAATTTTTTATTTAAACGTTTCGTTTATATATTTTTAGTAATTAGGTAAACTATTTTTCCTTTTAAAAAAGTTAATTCCTTTAACTGTTTTTAATCGTAATATTTCTTTATTTGGTTACGTATAAACTCGAATTTTATTTTCATTTTTTAATAAAACTATTTAAGTTATTCTGAAATAAAAATTACCTTAACATTAAGTAATCCTTTTTTTGTAACTTTCTATAAATTTCTAGGGTAAATTTAAAGTTAGCCGTAAATGGTATTATTTTAATACTATTATGATAAATAATATTATAAGTTAATTACGTTATAGGTAATTTTTTAACTTAGTTATTTTGTTTATAATTAATGTAATATCGAAAATACGTTTCGAATGTTTAATTTTATCGTTTTATTTATTTATCCGTTTAAGGTCGAAACGTGTTAAATAACTTATAATTTACGTTAACTTGTGTTATCAGGCTTTGCTAAAATTTAAAGGTAAACGTTATACCTTTATTTAAGATAATTTCGTATAGTAATCCATATATGTTAAAAATGTTTTTAAAAAAATATATGCTATTTATTCGGCGTTTATCTTTTCGTTATAAAGTGAGAAATAAAAAAATTTCGTAAATTTATTAATAATTACGAAAATACTGTTATAATATATGCTCGTAATAAAGTTTTTTAATAAAGAAAGTTTAATAATAAAATCTATAGTAATAAAATCCTATGGTCGTTTTGCGATTAATAAAGGTTGTAATTTTCTATATAGTTTATGTCGTCGTGTTTTTATTTTTGTACAAATACCACATTATCGTATTACTTTTGGTATTATTTTTCTTATCTTAAGAAAATAATAAAATTTACATAATTCTTTTAGGGTTTTGCCGATATCTAGATATCCGTACAAAATATATTCATATAGTTCTCGTATAAGGGGTTTCTTATACTCCTTAAGTACTTATACGAATAACAATTTATCTATATCTTGTACGTATGTATTAAAATCTTAAATTACATTATATATATCCGGTAATGTTATTATAATTATAACAACTTGTCGCGGATATAAGTATCCTTCGGTAATAATATCGAATACTGTATAATTAATCTTAATTTTTTTTTCTTCGAAGTTTAATCGTTTACTAAATATATCGATTTTACCGTTTTTAAAACTTTTACGATAAATAATAACGAAGTCGTATTCCGTTAATTTTTCTACATAACGAAATTATCGTACTGTAAATTTTATAATCGTAATAAATTGGGTAAAATTTTTATAATTCGTATAAACCTTAACCTAATGTTAATTACCTTTAAAACAATACTTAAACTCGCGAAATATTTTAGCAATAACTAAATATTCTTAATCGGGGATAATATATCGTAAATTAGGTTTTTACAATTTATAAAAAAAAAGTAACAAGATAAAATATTTCTTAATTATTTCGTTATCCGATTATTACGCCTAAAGTATAATTTAACATATTAGTTTTTAGCTTTATTAAACGATTAAGGTTGTACATAATTAATATTAATTAATTCGTAATAACTTCCTTAATTTATTAAAAGGTTTTTTTCGCTTTTAATGTTTATTAAAACTTTTCTTTTTTTCGAATAAATTTATTTAGGGATATCGTTATCCGGCTGAAATTTTTAATAAATTTTCGATAATAATTAACAAATCCGAAAAAAACTTATACTTTTTTAATCGTAATAAGTTTTACCCAATTTCGTATTACAACAATTTTTTAAGGTCTATTTTAATATGTCCAAAAGTAATAATATATCTTAAATATTTAATTTCTTATATATAAAATTAGCTCTTTTCCGCGTTAACTAATAGAGTAACGTTTTAAAATAATTATAATACCTTATAAACGTATTCCTTATATTATTCCTTTATTTCTGAGAAAATATCGTTAAAATAATATATTATGAAAATATTAAAATATTCCCAAAAAACGTAATTGATCATTCGTTAAAAAGTAATAAATACGTTAATAAATCCTATTAGGGTAACCAGGTATTCGTAAAAGCCGTACTTAATTCGAAATGCAGTTTTCCACTTATAGCCTTTCTTAATTCGAATTAAATTATATCCATTTTTAAGATCGAAAGCGGTAAACCATTATATTTTATAAAAGCGATTTTTTATTTTACTAATAAAAGGTAATAACATTCGATTTTTAATAATAATACTATTAAATTATCGATAATCCATAACTAAACGTAATTTTCTATTCTTTTTTAGTACGAAAAATATAAGGTAACCAGCTAATAATTTGGATAATCGAATTTATTCTTTTTTAAATCAATCTTCTAAATATTCTTTAAATACGTATAATTTTACTTTATTAAGGTTATAAATGGGGTAAAATTTAATCGATACTTCTTTTTTTAAAACAATTTTATAATCCCATTCATTATATTCCAGTAATTTCGTTTTAAATTCTTTTTAAAATAATCGCTTATATTTATGATATTATGATAATATATTAATTAGTTTTCCTAATTCCTAAAGTTATAATTATAAATCGTTATTTAATTATTATAATTTCGCTTTAATAATAATAATAATATGTCGTACTTATTTATAATATCTATTGTTTTTTTTATATTATATTTTTATAAATAATAAGGTTTTTATCGTATTCTTATACCGACATTCGTTGCCATTTTCGATCAAATATTAAAATCTTTATCGTTTTTTTCTGTACTTATCGCTAAATTATAAAACAAATTTCACTTAGCTAATATCCTAATCGATTAAAAAGTTATACTAACGCAACCATGCCCTTTCTAAAATTATATCGAAATTCCTTAACGGTACGATATCGAAATTAATTATTATATATTTTCTTAAAGTAAAAACGTCGAAGTAATTAATCTCGCATATAATTCTTTTATTGTCGTAAAAAAAAGTTAACTTTTGACAGTATTCGCAATATAAGGGTTTTTCTTATATCTTCATAATAATCTAAATCGGTTAATTACTTTAGATATATATAATTACCTTCCAGAACTCCGTTATCCACTATAACGATATACTAATATGTTCCGATTCGTATATTTAAAGTAATAAGGTTATCGTTATTCTCTATCACTACTAAAACCCTTTTTAGGAGTTTTCGTTAACTCCTTTAGATTTTGTCATTTTACGGATCTTTTATAAATAGTTTTTCTTTTTTAAGTACTATTACGTTTACGTATAAAGGTTATCAATTTCTCCCTATAATCATTTGATATATACTTATTATTATTTAATTTTTTCCTATAATTCCTTAATCTATTTCTTATACCTTTTTTTTTCTTTTTTATACCATTTATATTATTACTGCAAGTATCTGATTTCTGCTTCTCCTCGTATAATACGTTCTTTTTATCCCTGCACCTTTATTTCCTAATAAATAGTTTTTTTATTTATGTTTCGTAAAATATCCTAGGTTGATATATTTTCGTTTTTTCTTCATAAATTCTTTATAAATTAAGCGAAATTTATTAAGATTTTTTTTTCATAAAATTTGCAATCGTAACTAATTCAAAATAAAGGTTAACGATTAATTATTATATAACTTTATTAAGTTTTTCTTGTGATAATTCCTTTTTTCAGAAATATTCGTAATTATTATAAAAATATAAGAGATTTCCGTAAAAGTACTTTTATCTTTCTAGCCAGCTTTTGTAAGCTATAATTTTATCGATATTTTCTTTATCGATTTACCGATATAACTATCAGTACCACCGCCGATCTTTCGAATTTTCTTTTTGCAGTATGGCAAAATCGAACCCTTAATTCCATATACGTAAAAATCGTCTGGCGATATAAATTTTATCCTATTTATACATAAAATAATTAATTCGTACGCAATAAATTAAATGCAGTTGCCCATATTAACTTAATTCTCCTAAAACCACAATTTCCGTCCATCTCTCATAATCCTTCAGCCATTTTTTAAGCATCCAGGCTAAATATCGTTACTGATTTTTTTTATTACCTCTTAAACGGCAATAATAATTTGGTCGAATTTTCCCACTTTAAGTAATCCTGTAACCATTATTATAATACCCTTTGTTACTATTGCTATTTTCGTATGGCTATTTGGGATAATTTTTTAACCTCCTTCTATCCTTATTATATTTTTTAATTAAAAAAATCCTACGGGGTTTTTTCTTCAGCGTATCATAGCGAAAATTTTACCATCCTTATTACTTAAAGGTTATCCGGTAAATACTAAAATCTATAACTTATCTTGTTAAGGTTTTTTAAGTAACCGGTATTTAAAAGTCTTATAACCTATTTTGCCGCAATTCTAATACTCGATACGTCGTTTATTTTGTTGCTGCATTATACTAATCTTTATAAGCCCGGGTTCCGTTCCATAAGATGTATTTTATCGTCGGGATATACTAATATTAACGTTATAACGCGGTTTATTATTATATTTCCCTTTAACGTTACGAATTCGCTAGGTATATTATCGGTCGTCGATTTTTACTACCATTACGATATAATCGGTTAAGTACTATGGTTAGTTTTTTTTGAACAATTTCTTTTAAACTTTTTTTAAACCATCAAAAAATTAAATTATTAACGCTTTTTATCCCTAATTAAGTTTTGAAAAAAGTTAAATTAACTTACTGCCATAACTAAAGGCAAATCCTTTTTATTATAACTATTAAATTTTAATTTCTGCTTTCGTTTTTTGGTTTACTACTTTAAAAACTTTCAAAAAAGCTTATTCGAATTTTTCGTAATCGTTATAAACTTATATTACTTCCGGATTTTGCTATTTTAACGGTATAATAACGTATTTTCTCATAACGGGTTTATATTAAATAATAACATAACCTAAAAATCGTCCAGCAGCAAATTTAACTTGCGAAATAGGCGTAACAAATCTAATTGAGAAATATTTAAAATACAAACGACATTAAATAAAAAACAACTATAATTTAATAAATATCCTATTAAAAAGTTTAAGCTTAAAAAGCTTTAATACTTTTCCTAGCTCTTTGCTAAACGTTATTAAGGCAGATATTCCCCCGGGTACTTATTATACTTATTTTAATAAAGTTCGAGTAACCTGCAATATTATAATAAGTTCCACATTATCTTACTTAAATTAATTAATACGTTAATTTATAAAATCCTAACGTTAAAATTTTTTTTCCTTAATTAAGGAAGGCGATTATTTCTTTTCGTTCGAATTTATGTTATTATTTTCGGGGATTTCGTAAACGGGCTACTTACTAGTAAACATATTATCGAAATATTGCTCAAAATTTAACAGTACTATTAAATAAAAAGTTGCAACGTATAACGGCTAAATTAATTAACCAACTATTAAACCTAAGTCGACGGGTTTACGTTAATAAAGTACTATAAAAAACTAAATAATAAAATAATTTAATTACGTTTCGTAATACCAAAAGTATCTTAAGTAACGAAGTTATATTGCAAACTGCTACTATCTAACTATTTGAGATCGTAAACGTATATATCCTTATATTATATTGCTGGCTTATTCCTGCTTAGTTGATAACCGTTAAACAGTGATCAGCCAGGCTTAACAATGCTTAGTGAATTCCAGCTGAGCACTGATCACGTGACTTGACCCATTTGGGCCCTGTTTCAGTCTGCCTAGACCGTTTCCAGGGCCTCCCTCCTGTCAGGGCGCAACACCCAGACATAATATGCGCACTTATAAGAAAGTTATAACAACGTCTAGCGCTAAAAAGTTCGAATAATTTAAATTAATTTATTACATTGTAGTTAATTAATTTAAATTTGCTATTGCGAGGTGCGAAAAACCATTCGGTTCGCTTGTGCATTTTGTTCGCTTGTATGGTACGTTAGCCGAAAACCAAAAAGATGATCCAGAGCTGTTCTGGCATGTCAACGAAGTTCATATGTATCTCTGTTGACTTAACTTAGATCTAGAGCTCAATGCCAGGGCCCCTACACGAACATGGGCGCCACAATCATCCAAGCTCCTTCCGGGAAGCCGATGAGCCAATAGCCCAGCTTTAAATCCTTCGAAGATCGCCCTAAGCACGGTATATCTTTGTCAGAACCTTGTTGACGGCTCTCATTTGATGTTTTAATACTGGGAGCTCTCAATTTCCTTTACGACGCCAACTTATTATATATCAAGCTCGAGAACGTTGATAAAGTAGCTCTCCGCCTCGCCCAGCCAGGTGTTGCTCGATTGCATCGACTGGTGGGACGAAATTACTTCCGCCACTGATTGTTCGCTAACATTTGTGACACGAATTGGTCACTTCTCAAGATATCGTCCTGGATTATATCATAGGGCGCACCCGGACCTCACATAAACACAAATAAAACGAAGAAGATACCTGCTGGGCGTGAATGACAGGGTCCTGAAAAGCTTCTACTAAGTAGAGCTAGGTCGTGTCTGTAGTGGCCAGGTCGTTATCAAAAAACTTGACACACCCACACCTAATTAGTCCCACCCTTAAACTAACATAGTAACTGTAACAAAATCCAAAAATCAACATAACTATTTTGAGTTAAGCGATGCATATATATTTGAAAGGCTATTTATCAGGCTATTAAATGATAGACATGGTTTTACGTATACTGGTTGCGTTAATTTCTCAGAATTTGGTAAAGTCGTTCTAATACTATACGGGTGTAGGTGTGTCAATATTTTTGATAATGACCTGGTGGCATCGGTCCCAGTCACACTATCGATGCCCCGGGCGCATTGGTCCACCACGTACTAATTGAACCAGCATCAAATGCAAGTCCACCAGTTGGTATATTTACATGAGTATGTCACCCGTTGAAATTACCCTTTGGAGCATTGAAAGACCCACTGGTTATTATTATGTCCAGGCGACTTTTGATTTTATTTGGTGTACGAGGCATTTTACGAGAATAACCCAAGGTTGCATCGCCAACACGGAGCCTGCATTTGCGAATGCATACCCTTGGACGACGATGTAACAATAAGTAAAGACGCGATTCCGCATCCGTGCCGAGTATCCACACGGGAGTGCTTAACGGTATGGCTTGGCGGTTCCCCATTCTTTCTTGTGATCAATGACGACCCCTGAATCTGTCTCTCAGGGGGCTATTCCAGATTCGCTGCACAACATGGACCTGCCATGCTAGCTGGAAATTGAGTCAGGCGCAGGGATTTCCCTATTCGGATTCATCCGATCTTTTTTCACGGGCCGCGGTTGGCGAATGGCAAACGAGTCGAGGTTATTGCTAATCTCCTGCTGGACCCCCAGTTCGTACCCAACGAGAGATGGGGTGTCATCTTGCTACGCGGGCATTCCCCACGGACAAGGCGTGCTCGGCTATTTCCATCACGGATCCTCCTTGTGTCAATTATCAATCGGGAAGACAGTTGTCCTGTTTCTTTTCTTCTCATCACAACTCTTGCTGGCCTGCGTCGCGCCCTCCTGCACCGGCGTCATTGCTCTTTCCAACACGTCTCCCTGCTGATGAATTAAGCAAGGGAAACGTGCAATTCGGCCTTTACCTCTAGTGGACGGCGATTGTTGATCCTCGCTCGTAGTAATGCCTACGATGTTATAGGTATCCATAGCGGGATATCCAGGGCTCTTTTCGTTCTAAATATTGCGATCGACATAGACATTCTTGTCAATTCGTCTAACCCCCGCACTATTTGCTGGTGCTTCTGCAGGGATTTGTTCTGTTGTCTCGCATTGGAGAATTCATACACCCGACCTCAAACCCACTCTTCAAATTCCAGTGATTAACACCTTGAGCGGCGAGGAAACGTTTCAAGGTTGGTTGCTTTGAAAACCTTTACGATGGTCTCATTTTTTGGGCTGAAAATTGGCGGTGAGAGGAAGAAGTGAGTAGGACCAGCTCCACCACTGGACCCTACTAAGACATGTTAGAAAAATAGACAAGAAGTACGACAAAGACCCCGAGAAGGATCTCCTGCGGGACGGGAAGTTGCTTAGTAGGGATGGCGATCGAAGCGCACCTCCCTCGCGGCCGGGATCCTCCCGTTCGCATAAAAAGTTGAAGAGACAACCGACGGACCTACCTTTCGGCTTCGGCAACGATAAAGAGGCAGCGCTGAGCGTGGTCGGACTTCCCAGCCCGCACCAGTTTGTGGATTCCAGTTACTCTAGTCTGAGACAATACTCATCAAATCCCAGTTTGGGGTCGGCTTGGAAGAACGGCTCAACGCCCGACCTAACAAAACCATCGACACCCGTCGAGCAAGGAGCGCGGCCGAGTACATCGTACAGGGCAAAGCCCCGAATTGATCCAATCGATGTCTCCGTTACCAGAGAAACGTCCGTCCCATCGATACCCCCGCTGAAATCACCGGCGGCCACTCCGAAATCGCCCTTGGGCCAGTACGAACTCACCCTAAACTTACCCAGCGAGGGGGTGTCACTGTTTGGGGATTGCGAGGATGCGCTGAAGGCACCTGAACCTCTACGTATTGTCAAAAAATCTCCAGGGACAGGGCGGGTTGAGGATCAGGAAACGAGTCCCCCGGGCAAGCCGCCGTCTCCGCCACAGTCGATCAAGGCAGATGAGACAGACCGGAGCCCAGCCTTAGGAAAAGTTGGCTCTACAAAGGAGATGGACCGACCGTCAAGTGGAAGTACCTACAGAGGAGTCTCTGCGGATCTCGACAACGAATTTCGAGAATTGAGCGAACAATTAGGCTGCGGGCCTAATTCCGTGCCATCGCCCCCTACCTCCGTGCACCAGGCGAGTGAAAGAGCGAGCAACGACGCTCCGATGGAAGACTGGGAGGCGCCCATCATTCAGAATGTCATGGCAAAGCGCAACACGCCGGCCTTTGGCTCTGCGCGAAGGAGGAGCATGGAATTGAGAGTGGAAAGGTCCGACATGTTTAATATTGCCGTTGGGCCTAGCATACCGAAGAAGTCGAGCGCCCGAGCCGCGCGACCCGCCGCCCTTAACCTGGACGTACGTCCCGCCGCGTTGGGCATGGACGGCCCCAAAAGCGCGCCCTTCGCGATGAACCGGGCGCCCTGGACACCGCTCGAGCAGAGCCCGCTTGGGCGTGATCCGGCGGTCGACGACAGCGAACCTAAAATAACATTAGAGAGCTTTGGCCACGCAGTCCCGCAAACCCCCGAGAGCCCCGTGCTTCCCCCCTCCGGTCCTTTCGGCAGCCAGGGGAACCCCGCGATGAAGCCCCGCATGGGCCCCATACACCGCAACACGGAGCCAGAGGAGGATCCCGAGGAGCGCATCCGGAACTTCCGGTTTCCGGACCTCCCACGGTTCGAGGAGTGCCCGGCGTCAAGGCGGGCCGAGACGATTTCAACCTCGACGTCTGCGCTGATGACGTCGCCTCCGAACTATGCCGCCTCCCCCACCTGTCCTCTGCCAACCCCGCCCCCGCTGAAGCGCGTCGCCACGACGCCCGACCTGTCAAATTGGCCGCTGCCCTCGCCGATCATGGGCCTGCCGCCTCCGCTGGAGCCACCCCCGTGCATGCCCGCCGCCCTCGCCGAGTCCTGCACGTCCCGCGTCCGCTCCTTCAGCCGGCCATGGACACCAACCCAGGAGCCCCTCAGGTTCGAGATCACCACGCCCGCGTCGACTACGGTGTCGGCGGCGGCGATGGCGGCGACGCCCGCCAGCAGGACCGCCTCGCCCCGCCGCGAGCAGTCACCCCGCCGGCCCCCTCCGAGGTCCCCTCCGCAAGCCGTCATGGATCGCGGGCTGCGCAGCCCGGGCATTGTGGGGGATGATTTCGGCGGTGGGTTTATCTAGCGCGAGCGAAAGAGTGGTGGTGCGGTGAGGACGGCGATGCTGCGCGCCAATTATATCCAGAAGAGTCTCTTTTGTTCTTCTTTCTACCTTTTCACTTTCTGGAAAATCCGGACATTAATCGGCGTTACATTGGCATTTGGATACCCGCGTGTTCTGGCGCAGCGGTTTCTCTGGGATTTTTCGACCTCCAAAGCGTACTTTACTTGTCTTCTTGTGCAATCTGGGATTCGCTTGTGTTGCATATTCGATAGACTCGTCTTTACATAGCCCTCTTGAGTATTCGGAAGTGGGCGGCGTATCTAGCTAGCCTAGGCTGGAAATTCAAAAGCAGCCTATTCTACATTGTGGTCGGGAGATTATGTTAGGTGGCTACCGTTCAAATCTTCGATCATTATATCATGCTGCCCATGCAGCGTCCGTGTCTCCGTAGAAAAATGGCTTCGAGCCGTGCGAGGCAGTGGAGGTTGGGCCCCCCAGAACCACAAAGGAGATTATGTTCACTCCACATGGCCAGACTATTTAAATGATCGAGAGCATATATCGGGATGTCTCCTGACGACTCTCGCGCAGGACTTCTAAGAAAACCCTCGCTCAAGCCTCGCGACACGGCTGCAAAGAAGTATAAGGGGGATGCCGACAGGTCAATGGTCAGCAGCGAAGCCCCTTACATTACCATTAACAAAAACGTTATTTCTCTTAGTCATCGAACAAAAACCAAAGATCAGCCATCCTCTCAATGAATCACACCTAGTAACCTTAAACTACGCCAAGTTTCCCTCCTAACGGCGAGAACCTAGTAGCAGCCGCAGAACGCCACGAAACGGCAACTAACATGCTAGCGGGCCGCATGATGTGGCCGGCGGCTGGCTTCATTGACCCACCTGCCGACAAGCCCATCCCCGCAAAGCGAGGATGCGGGCCGGTCTCGGCGCGGCCACGATTCCCGGGCCACTGAGCGTGAAATTGCTTACTAGCCGCGTCTGTGGTTGGGTCGGAGGGGCGAGACCGTCACGGACTGACCAAACCCCGATCCGTCCCGATATTAGACTAGTTACAGGACAACGGCGACGGAAGGCCACGCCAAGCCTAGGCGGTGGGGTGATGCTGACAACGGCCGTTGGGACCGGGGGATAGGGTCCAGCGTGTCGATAGGTTTAGAGGGGCGTCACAGACATCAAGATGGTTGTTCCGTCACAGGCGTATGACCGGGCATCTTGCGAGGCCCGGGTGTATGAGATCCATCTCCGGACGACAAGTAGAGATCTGACTCTAGCATCCCCTGATTATGATTTAATCATCATCCCCTCATCTCCAACAATAGATCAGCAGCAATCTCTTGAAATCAAGCCAAAGCCGTGCAAGTACCCGGTGCCCGTCGCTCACTCAGTACACAAGAACCAGGCCCCGCCAAGACATAATAAATGGCCCCGATAGGACCCGCGACCGGAGCCACGAGCAAAGACAGCCAGCGCCGGCACTGACCGGCACAACCCCAAGGGGCCTGCTCATCAAGCGGCCGCAAACGCCCCTTTCATATCTGCCAGGCGTGCACCATGCACTGGAAAGCACGCTCCCGGCACTACACCACCACCTTTAAACACCCCCATAACTCAGTCGCTGATCCGCCACCGATAGGGCCATCGGCGCACAATTCCAACTAGCAGCGTTCAGTTGTGCAAACTGTCGCAGCCGGATATCTGTAAAGCATTGTGCGAATAGAGACTATAATGCTAGTGCGTGTGCGACATGTGTCATGGGCGAGTCGAAGCCGTGAGCGCGTCTGAATCTGACATGTGATCGTGATGGAAAGCGGCATTTTAAGGATATATCACGGAACACGCGTGTGATGTGTTTGTCAGTTAGACGTGGCCAGTCGATTACCCGGGTCGCATTGTGATAGATCGGCCCCATGAGCATCACCTGTTCGTTCCGTTCGGAGGCGCCGGAATCGCTCTGATCGATGCAAATGGCATCGATCCAGAGCGTGTGGGCCCTGAACGAACGGCGCAACCCGACGAGGGCATCGCGGCAGTTTGGGGTGACGAGCGGCTCCCGGTCGTTGCACACGATAGAGCAGCCGCCGGTACGAGCGCCCCAGACGTACGATAGTGTCTCGTACCGCACCTTACGGTCACCAAGCTGGACCTCACGTGATATGCATTGTAGGGGGCGTCTCGTTTACGAGACGGCAGAGGTCGACCACGCGGATCCCGCGATGGATGTTGAGCAGTGTCTGCTGAAATCCCTGCGCCATTGTTCGGCGGCCTCGCGGTCTGCGAGGCAAGCAGATGCGGGAGGAGAGTGCAATGATGTAAAGGGGTGAATTCTTCTCAGAACGCGGGGCGTTCCCTTGTAGAGAGAAGTCGGCGGGCAAATTCGATTGCGCCGATTCGGTATCTATCCCGAATATCAACTTTTTACGAAGGAGATGACGGCGAAGAACTGATGTGGAATGGAGGCGCAGAAACTGGGTGCGAGGTGCCGAAGGAAGTGGTTGACGAATACGAATGGCTTGGCAAAGCTTGCTGGGGGTGGCTGAGTGCGTGTTGATGGACCAACGGCGTCGAGCTCGCCGGAATCATTACGAATGAAAGCCGCATGTCAGCAGTGAGAGTGGTGAGGAAAGGTTCAATTTGTGGAAGGGATCTACAGGGCAGTCTACAGTTAGGCTAATTGAATGTGTCCGTCTTGTCAGACTGCATGCACAGCTCAGGTAGACAGGGCACATTGACATTGTATAGGGATTTCATTCGTTAGGCATGTCGTTCAAAGACAGTTATCATAGCTATGGCTCCATTGAGGCAATACCAAGTCAATTGTCGGAGGGCGCAACAAAAGGAAATTTAGATGCGACGATGTGATCTGCTGATGTTAGCGCATCGAAACCCACGCGAAAATTAGAGGGAACAAAACACCGAGAAAAATGCCTTTTTCAGCTCCCAAGGCTGGGCTGGCCGAAGTCTACAGGAGCTAGCTAAGTAAGGCCAACGCTGAGACTACCTTTTAAAGGTTTAATAGCGACCCCGCAGCCGCGGTGTGCGAATCAAATGATCTAGCCGCTATGTCGGCTTGCCTTTAGCGGATCCCCAGCGAGGATCTAGATCTCAAAGAGGCATGGTTGGGCATGGTAGCGCGGCCTGGATCCCAGAGCTTCGGGTGCCTGGCTTGGGCAAGTTCCCCTTACTAATCCCAAGACTAATGTAGTACAACTTACAGGGGTATTCTTTGTTAGTTGCCTCCACCCCCCCACAAGATTCTTTAAACAGCTAGTATGTATACTCCCATACATTTTCTATGGAAAAATACCTCTACTAATTCCTTTGCTATTTTTTACTACTTTTAAAGTATCGTTTTATCTTATCTTATTATGCCAATTTAAAAAAATTAAGAAATTTTTAAGTACAGTATATTAGGTTTTAAATATTATTATATAGTTATTCCTTCGTTAAGATTTGTATATTATATTTCCTTTTTAGATACGACTTTATCTAAACTTATACGTTTTCGATAAGGTTTAAATTAAAGTTATTAAATAGTTATTTGAGGGTATATATTTTAAAAGTATTAAATTTTTCAGAGGTACAATTTAATTAGTAAATTGGGCTGCCATTATAAACGTAAATAGGTATATTAAGAAACGATTTAGAAATTTTTTAACTATAAAAAATATTACCGTATTATATTTTTTTACAGTAATATAATCTTAATTTTTAGGCTATATATAATAGGGCTTTTTATACCTTTTTCGAAAATACCCCTAAAATATCTACTTATAAAAATGTTATATACGAAAGTATTTAAAAATATCCGGATTTTAACATCGTAAACAGTTAATTATTAACGATAGTAAGGTAGGGTAATTGCGTAATATTTGTTAAACTATATTAAACTTTATTTTAATATATTTTTCTACGTAAGTTAGATTTAAAGTTATTTTTTATATAATTAAGTTTTGTATACTTTATTTTTAACGCTTAAAGGGAATTTTTTATGGTTTTTAACTTTTTGATAAAAGCGCAGCCTTAAAAAGGCACGATAAATAATATCCTTCTTATATTATTTAAGGTTAGAAACGAAGTACCGAAAGTTACCTTAAGAGATCCGACGACAAGGTTAATATTTAAAGAAATAAAAAAGCTTTTGAATTATTATTAATAATAAAAGTTTTTATCCTTTTTTTAAATTTAAGCGAATTAATGTTAATAATATATTTAACGCCTATTAAATCTGCCGGACGGTTTTTTTATTATCCCGGTGAGTTTTAGGTACGTTAGGTTTAGAAAATATTTCTTTAATATTTGGATTTTATGTTTTCTTTTTTCGTAAGGTTTATATAAAAACGGTTTTGTAGAATTTTTAGGCCTTGGATAATATTAGAATTATGTTTTTCAAAAGGCTTTCAAAAAAGGAGACCGATAATTCGGGGTTATTTTTAACACTATTAAAGCCGTTCAGTAATTTTAATATATAACAACGTTTCCCGAAAGCGTTATTTTTTAATATAACGAAGTTAGGCTTCTGAGTTGATATTAAATATTATGAAAAAGTTTTAATTTAAAACATATATAATTGCTAGTAAATAGATAGTAAGTGGATAAAATATTTTATAAAGATTATAATAAAGATAATTTATAAATATGTAAAATTAGGTAGATTTCTATATAAATTTTATGGGAATTTACATATTAACCTATGAGGGAAACCAAATAAAACTAAATGGGGGGGTGGAGGTAATTAACAAAGAATACCCCTGTAAGTTGTATTTAGTCTACGTAGCGGGATTCCCGCTCGCTGGATTCGACGTTCGGCCCATTTAGGTGGGGCTGGCCTCGACGAAACCGATTTCCATCTGTCAGACCTTTTCCACCCTCGATGTCCCAACACCTATCATGCCACACATAATACGGTAGGTAAGTGAGGGGGGGAAGGGCTGCTGCTGCAATGGAAGCGGAGCTTGCCTCCGATTCACTGTTTAAAATATGACTTAGGCCTGCATTCTTTGCTTGGACCCACCACTCCCCGCCCACGAAGCAACATGTCGCGTGGGATACTTTGAAGACCTTTCCCCAGGCAAAACCACGTAAAAGCGACGGTTACATATCGAGAGAAGCTCTCAAGGAGGCGGTCTAGACCCTTGTCGTATCTGAATTACTGAGCCCCAGAAAATCCGCATACTGTTCTGGATCGACATACGTGCGAAAGCCCCAAAGGAATCCATGCGGGAAAATCTGCTCAGACCGTTACATCTGACTTCCGTCCATACCGAGAGCGGACAGACTCGTGCCAGCGGACCTCTTGGGAAGAAAATTTCAACCCGCCAGTCTGCCTCTAAGATCTCAGTGCCTTGCGGTTCCGTCAAAACCGGGGTTACACGATATTAGATCAGTGATGATCGCTGGCAGACGAAAAGCTTGCCTGACAATGGAAAGCGTGTAAGCGAGTTCTTCGATGGACTCGGGCTAGTAGACATAATGAGTATGCTCGCCGTTGGGAGGACCGGCGGCGGCCCCGCCGAACTGATCGACTATTAGTCTTCTCGCCTGAGGGAGCCTTCTGAGATGCCCAGAAACAAGTAATGTGGTGATGTTATCGAGTGATGCTATGCTACGCTTTAATCCAGCTTGTCGCTTTGAGTTTTGTCAGTGTTTTAAAACTACTAATCCAGGAGTTCATGATGGACTTTTAGTAGACTTAATTCCACCTATACGTACAGGTTCTTTACCCATGACAACTGCAATTATAGTGACTGAATTACTGATGCTAGTAAAACGTTTCTGACTCATTTATAGTTAAT
Source organism: Monosporascus sp. GIB2 (assembly GCA_004155935.1). Lineage (NCBI taxonomy): Eukaryota > Fungi > Ascomycota > Sordariomycetes > Xylariales > Monosporascus > Monosporascus sp. GIB2. The sequence continues at coordinate 207,208 of QJNV01000044.1, forward strand.
ATATATTAAATACACACACATATATATGCACACACACACCCCTACGCATACACGCACATACACATACACACGCCGTACCTGCCTAAGGGCTGCATAAAGGAATCAGAGGTACGGATGAAGCCTTTTGCGCGTAGTGAAGGATAGCGTCGCCGTGTATCATAAAACTAGGGCTATGCAAGCATCCCGGAGTGGAAAACCCGCCTGTGGTCGGGCCTTCTATGTAGTAGAATGCGACTACTCACGGTGCGCCGGCGACGATGAAAGGGCGCACTATTACTTCTCGCTCGCCGTCAAAGAAGATACGCGGTCATTGGGCGGGTATGGAAGTCATTGGGCCCCGCGGTTGCCCGTCGATTATACGCGCGAGAACCTAGACGGATGGCGTCCACATCCTGCTTGCGTGATATGAACCTCACGGGGTATCTTTGGTTCTACGACTGGGGTTCCGGAGGGCGTCACTAACTCCATCATGCGTCGAGATCCGCATTCGAGGTTGAGGAGTCGGATGCTCGGCGCGGACCTGACTCCCTGGATGGTTGCCGCGCGTTATAGCGAGATCTTGATTTTAATAGGATGCGACGTGCCAGGTAAACGAAGTCGTATCTAACATAGTTAGTTGGCCCCGGCGTCAGAAGTCATTCGTTCCTTGCTGACTTTCAATGCTGGGCGAGTACAGATCTGTCAAATATAGTTTTAAGTTCCTTCAGTGCGTTGTCAACCGACGCTGAAAGTCTCCTGGCCGGTATGCTCCAGGTCGACTTGCCCCTTGAAAAGCCCTCCCACCGAGAACCCATCTTCCTAATACAAACATGTGCGTGCCATCTTCGTATCACTCACTACTTTAGCTAGAGCGACAACGATGCAGTCACATACCCAACGCCTAAGGGCGAGGCCCAAGCCTGCCTGGACACCCATTGCGAGGCTATCTGGAATGACGCTACCACCTAGAAAGATAACGCCATGTAGACCCGACAGATGATGTGGACTACGCCTCAAAAGGCCGCTCGGCCTTTAGAATCAAAGGTTGGTGGCTACGTTGGACTCAGGAAAGCGGCAGCACGAATAAAAACTCATCAGGGGGTAGTGTTCCATGGTTGGTTGCGGTTGGGAGGGAGAAGGTCGGCTCGGGTAGATTTATGGGTAGCTATATTCGTTTATGGTTAACCCACTGCCTTCCCTTGCGGGAACAGTGAGCCGGGGGCTGGCCGCATACGACTCGTCTCACATGGTGACGTCCATTGCCAATTCGCGCTGTCGTCATCTCTCAGCACGTTGACCCACTACCTCAAAGAACCGATCAAGGTTGAAGTCTTAAAGCGGATACCGAGTATTATGCACTATTCCAAGTTATGATCGGCATAGTACTAATTCCAGAGGTACCATATTCTTTATATAAAGTTGATGGAACCTGACGTGCTCACCGAAATCAACATCCCAACTACGCTATGACGCCCAGGTAACGCCCAAGACCAAAGATACTGACAACGCAACATAAGGAAGGAAGAGCCTTAGCCATGACATTCCTACTAGAGCCCTTCTCGCGCGTCTGTTGGCAGCTCTCGAGGCGCCGCCTCTCCGGACAGCTCCCACGCCGGTTGCCGAATGGGTAGTTCCGACGCTACTCCGTTGCGCGGTTGGTAATATTCAGTGGTGGTGGAGAGATAGTCACCATGCTTCGTCTCTGTTGCGCTCTTGCTCCCAATAGTGAGTGAGGGTGTTCCCTTTTGCTTATTCCGCCTTATGAGGAACCAGACAGCCACAGCCAGTAGCGCAACCCCTACGACGGCGCCCGCTACTATGCCGCCAATGGCGCCGCCGCCCAAAGCGTTCGATGGGCGCGGCTCGGGCGTCTCAACAATATCTGAGGCGGGTGATGTAGCTGATGTCGCGCTAGAGGATGGAGTAGGCTCGGAGTTCGTAGAAAGCGGTACAGTCTCCGAGAACAGGGAAGATGTCTGCGTCGACGCCGCGGTTAACTGCGTGGGATCAAAGGATAGTGAAACCGCAGACGGCTCGGCCGCACTCAGAGACAGGTAAGTCTCGTTGAGCACCGAGACATCGATGCTGCGGAGCTTATTCTCGACCATACTCAGGCAGAAATAGATTTTGGACTGGTCGCATCGTTCCCTGCTGGCGCAGTCAGACACACATACCTACGCTATATTTCTCAACAGGCCGCATTCAGCCGCGGTAATACTTGCCTGTCGTCGACACAACACCACGTCGCATCGCCGTTTGTGCAATTCATCGTGCTACCATCGCTAGAGCATGTCGCCCGCACGGTCCAGCATGTGCCGTCGTAGTCGCAGCAGTAGGGCCGCAGCGTATCGAGGTCCGTCACGCAGGCGTTTGGCGGTTTGCAGTCGAACGGGATCCCCTCGCATCGATATTCACTCTCCGCCGAGGCAAAAGCCCAGCGTCCAAAATCCACGGTCACATCCATCACGTGTACTCACTTCGGAACCGGAGTCTCGTGTCTCTCGAAGACAAAGCCACTGCAGCCGCAAACAACGACGAGAATGCTGACGGCGGACTTCGTGCCGGGCCCCGCTTACTTCAACGATTCACGAGGTCCTATATTTTTTTGAATGAAATGGCACGAGCTGAGTACCGAACATGAAAGGCAACCGCTCCAAGGAGGATAGGTGAACAGGCCAAGGACAATAGTCTGATCCCCTCTAACCATAGTCGGAATCGGGTAGAACGCTGGACCTTGGCGTCCAGAACCTAGAGCACTCCCTGGGGACAGTTGAACACGTCCGGCTACGATCTTCGCTAGCTCGACTCAATCTAAACCGGAGCTTTTGCTATAAGAGGATAAGGATGCACCCAGTAGACCGCTGGGGGCCGTCAGCTCCTTTTTACAATCGCTCAGGGGTGTTGGCGGCGGTCTCTCTCCGGTAATGGCCATAAGGCTTCAACTATAGCCATTTACTGCCGACACCCACAGGAATTACTACAATTGGTGGGAATACAAGCTTGTGGATTACTCCTGATGAATTATAAAGGGAATCCACAAGATAACCGAAGCCAATCGTACCCTACCGTTACAAAAACTGGGGCAGACATAGCACTAACTACAAGATCCTTGCGAGGGCGTAGCACCTAGCCCGCGGCGTTTACCATGAATGGAGGTGTACCACTTTTTGCAGGGCGATATTGTTGGGTCAATTCCGGGTGGCTAGTATAAGTTGCGGGATGGCGCCTTATGCGCATCTATCAATGTTGTCGAGGAGGACTCCTCACGTGGTAAAGCCCACCATGAACCCAGGATGTATTTGTACTGCTTGCCTCATCCAAGTTTATTAACCATCTCATAACCTGGACGTCCTATGTGCTGTAATTGTTGTTATTTTCTAGTCGGAGGAGAAGCAGGTCATACTCCGTTGTAAGATAACTAACAGATAAACGCTAAGTCAGCAGCCCTTGTCCAACCTGTAACGCACCACATATGAGAGACTCTCCACCTTGAGTACATGCCAAAAATACCCTGAGCTGAGAGAAACGGCTACTTGGCAGCGCTTGCATGGTTTAGCACAAAAACAGCATGTGTCCAATCCGCTATCTTCGGAATGTCATGCCATGGACGCTTATGTGACGCTACTCCAAGTATCGCCATGTGTGCCAGTATTATGTCAGACGCTAGTTTAGCCGCGTTTCTCAACTCATTCCACCGAAAGTTATACTAACAAGGTATCGCAGGGCCCTACTGCCTACTGGGGAGCATGGATTCTTGGTTATTCTTCTGATCTCATAAGTACATTATTGGTTATGTACCTATCTAACCGTGGGTTTTATGAGAGGTGACTACAAGCCGAGAGGTAGTGCGGCCGTTTCCGATCAAGACGGTTGCGGCCCTACAAGGGCCCCCCTGCCAGTTTATATGCCGGCCGATACCCTGGGAGACAGGAAGCCAGAACTCTGCAAACAACCACAGAAATCATTTCGCGCCCGTCACAACCCGGCAAAAAAGCACTACAAATACTCCACCGATTCTGGAGATCCATCAAGGGTAGCCGATATGACAATCAGTGCGACTGAAGTTCAACAGTTGATGTGATCATTTAAAATGGTCTGCGTCGCCAGAAGAGGCCCATACAGATCCCGAATGCCGCACTAGCTAGGTGAGCATACTGGCTCTGCTGGGTAAGTCTCAGGACCGGGCCCTTCCTCACGACGGCGAGCTTATTCGCATTTCCCATTCCTGTCTTCTGGGCCTCGTCCCCATGTTTGTGCGTAGGGCCGGCACAGTCCTGCCAACCTTCTTCGACGCGCGGGGCACCGATATCCCGGAGAGTCTCGGCTGTGCCTGCAGCCTCTCCCTCTACACCGCTAACCGCATCTGGCGCCCCGCTTGCTCTGATTTCATCCGCCCTCTTCCCGACGGCCTCGAGATGAGCCGCGAGCGCCTTCGCATTGTGTTCTTCCATTTGATTCTTTAAAGACAGGGCACCCGGCGCCAATAGTAGCAGGGCCGCCATGTACGGGAGCTGGATGCCCACCGGCGAGAACCCGACGAAGAAGCGCATCCGGGGGCTGACAGTGGCGGCCGCCGCCGCGAGACCTGTAACCATGGTACCGGGTCCCGCGATATCAACCTTGCGTCCGCTGGCGCCGAAGTTCAGGTCCACAAGCCCGCCGAGGACGGCCGAGCCGCCGCAAGTCGCCAGGATTGAGACGGGGTGCATCCCGCCCAGGAAGGCGGCGCGGGAAAAGACGAAGAACGGAATGAGGTGCGTGGCGACGAGGCCGGACGAGATGGAGTGGGTCAACAGCGTGTACCGGCGCCCGGCGCGGATGTTGCCCTGACTCAGCGAAGCGTGCTCGATCATCCACTTCGCCAGGGGCGCGCTGATAGTGCCGCCGCGGACCGCGTACAGAAAGCCCTCAGGGTCGAGTAGCTCACCGCTTTCCAATTCAGCTCGTTGCTTGGCTTCCAGCAGCTCCTTCTCCGCCGAGAGCCACAGACTGCTGACCAGGATGTTGCCACCGATGAAGCAGGCGTACAGCCACCGCCGCAGGCCCCGGTGCCTCTCGAACGAAGGCTCCGGATCTGTCTGGCCAAGGCGCTCGATGAAACTACGGTGGTATGGTCGATTGGAAGCCCATCGAACGCCGTGGCCGCAAACCGGGCGTCTCGGTGGACTTGGTAAGGTATAGCGAAGCACGATGGCCCCCGAAGAAGCCTTCGTGGTCAGGCTTCGAGTCACAGCCATACTTGAGAGCATCTACCCCGCGGCAGGGATGTAGTTTATGCTCAGTTCTTCGAAATAGTGGGTTGTTCTTATCATTCGCCCTGTGTGGTAGGTTGAGAGGGCCAAAGAGAACCTCGATTTGCCGAGTACGCTCAGCTCTAACCGTGTAGATGCCCAAGTGCCCTTACATATTGAGAGCTAGAAAAACGAAGGTAAGTTACGCCCTGTGGTAGGACTTCGATTCTAGATCAGTTCCCTTGTCTCAGTACTTCCAGGGGATGCAGGGACACCTGCTCAACGATCATCTTCCATAGCGTTCGAGTTTTCTTTTTTCTGTCTCAAACATCAAGGGCCAGCCTAGTGGACTTAATCTCGAAGTCTCAGACGGCCCGGACACGACCTTCACAGCTGTATCAAGCAAAAAATATTTATGTCTATGCTTTTCTAAGAATAAGCCCTATTGGTGACATTTCTTTTCGAACCGACAATTCAGCAACGTATTTCCTACCACAGTGCGACCGCCACCGGCGGACTTGGAGCCGCTTGAAACCCAGGAGGCATCGGGCCGGAGCCAAGGCGGCTGTTTGCTCAATCAAACAAGCCATAGTCTCTTCGGAATGACCAGCCCCCTCGCGGGTATATTCCAGTCCATCCATGAAGGCTATCTTCGTCTGAGGTTGTCAGACAGTCGTTTTGCCTCCTATAATACCGCCAGATGCCCGAGTGAGACATTATGCAGTATCAAACCCAGCATGACGTACGAGGGATCACAATGCGTGAAATGGGATTCCCAGAAGGCATTTTCGAGTTCCAAAATTGGCACGGCGTGTTCCAGGTCCGGCTCTAATAACTGCCTCTTCCGAAAGCTGCCTCTAGCGTGCGTCGGGATCTCTACCGGTAAGAACCCTTTGATGTCGAGCGTCGCCGCGTCGTCGATGAGGCCACCGGCTCAGCTAGCACTGGTGAACTTCCATATTACGCGGGATACGCCCCATTATCAGGAGTACCAGCTTGAGGATGGCGAATTGCGTTAAATGCACGCTGACGGTTATCTGTCTGTTTCTTGCGGTACATGGCTCTTGAACTGGTCCCCAGCTGTCTATGCCTCTTGGGGCGGTCAGGATATCGCGGTGACGCCCGTGCCTTCACCATATTATATATATATAAGCGTCAGTATGGCTTGGGTCAAGACGGTATGCCAACCAAAGCGCACTGTCCGATCACGGCGAGTTTTTGATATAAAGTAGTAGATACGGAGTCGCCTTCATACGTAATTTACCCCTGAAAATATGAAGTCGAGTCTATCCATGGCCTGGACCTCATCGATCGTGTCAGGTGGCTTGTTAACTTTAATCCGTTATCTCGAGATGTGATAATTTGGTTAGGACCCTCTCGTCATACCGCGTTCTTGGTGTTAGTTTATTGTGCTCGGACGTGCTCTGCGGTCTGCGTCGGCTCTGTGACGTGTGCGTCTAAGGAACCAAGCACGATAGCAGCATCCGTTCTATGCGAGGAGACACTGCAATTAAATGAGTAAACAGGTCCACCCAGGCCTCAGGTTAGTCAAAAAGAGCATACCTTCGGATTGTAGGGCAAGAGAATCTCAGGTTTCAAGATCCTTGAAAATTTAGGAGAGTGACAGAATAGGGGTTGATGACAGATGCGCCATCACTATGCCTGGATAGAGAAATAGACAATCACAAAACCCGTATAAAGAGCAAGGCCAATTATCATAGGACAGATTTAAGAGACTCGTGTCTAGGAAGTAGAGACGAATTACTTCTGTGACCCCATATCGAAAAGGGGCATCCATTGAGTGGCTGCCCGGAGCTGCCAGAATCCCCCGTGACTTTCAGAAGACCGGCACAATCAAAGACCTTATAGACATCTAGGTCCTCTCAGAAACCAACCGCAAGAGAGTGCTTCTAGGAAGCCCCATATATGGTCCTCCTCCCTTCCTGCCATGACATCCCAATACTCGGACCAAGCCTAACACCTAGCAGTCTGGCGGGGACTGCACGCCCCTAAGCTGGCCACCCGGTTCTGATAGGATTAATACATATTTACGACTCTGCAACATGGCGGAAAGCCCAGACACGGGTGCCTGGAGTTATTGTCTTGCTGGTATATCAAATCTAGATAGTATTACGGTTGCCCCCAGTTCTGGGTCACTGGTGCCCAAAAGCTCCCGTGGCTCCCTTATGTGGGTTGGTAGGAGTGATTCTTCAGAGGATGAACTAGGGAGAGCGGGAGAGCAGGTGCGCCATATAGCCCATGTGCCTAGTACGTATTCACCTTTCTTAAGTGGTATAGCCATACGTGTCAGAGAGAGAGCTGGCTGACGGCAGGCTATAAATCAGTGCAGTATTCAAAGAGGAGTGCCATCCCAGATAACTGGCACACCATTATTGAGTGCTACCGTAATCAATTAATATCCGAACATGGGAACCGACATGTGCTATCTGTTCAAAGCTCATCATATATGTTAGCGAAGCGGATCATATACGGACAATATGCATCAGAGACAGATGGCATGCTCAGGCTATATAGAAAGATTGTTTTAATCGTATATCATACAACTATAAAAGAACTACCAAGGGTGGATTCAAACATCGTACCACACCAACACCGTCCTTTATTATTACTTTAGTATAATGTAGAGAAATGCTTTGTGTTACTAGCATTGAGGTTCTCATCGGCAATATAGCTAACTTCATATTTCTCATAATGGAGACGTCAGTTTGGACATTAGCAATACCTGAAGGATTATTGGCAGCTGATCAAGGGTTTGTCCGGTTAGTCACATAAGACAGACCAGAAACCGGCTTAACCTTTCTGCCGAAACTTGCTTTGCGGGTTGGAGGCAAGACCAATAATGGCATGTATGTCCAGCGGATCTTCTGTGATATCCCGAGGTCGTACCAAAAAAAAGGGCCGGATCGGACCCACACCAAGGGCGCCGTGTGTCACGACGCGGGGTACCCCTCCTCCAAATGTGTTTTTTGTCAGCGGAGTACGCAGTTCGTACGTCCTAAGAACCGCACGATCGCTGACTGTGTGTGGTTGGGGGGTTATGGCTGTGACTGTCTCCGCCTCGCTGCCCCCTGGGAAGGGGGAGGTTGTGGTAAGAGAGCATAGAATTGTTCTAGTAACGTGCGGGAGCACTGGACGTGAGTGGCCGGACGCCTGCAAGCGCTACCCTGTGTGCACATGATGCGAGGGCAGCTGCATGATATATGCAGGCGGGGCGGCTATCAACAGACTGAGCCTTGGGGGGGCAATGCCGTGGCACATAGTCGGATCGGTGGTGAGCGAGGAATGTTGATTATTACCATGGACTATACCTGTTCGTGGCACCCGGGAGTCACTCTGGTGTCACCCGGGGAGGGGGAGCGGGTTTCATGGTGAAGTCCCGTCTCCGGGAGATTCGATAGCTCCTAAATTAGAATCTCCATCACCCTGGCAGCAGAAAGGAAAAGGGACCGAGGCGGTATGGGATGATGAAATCGAGAGACGGCGTGACGTCCTGCAAGCGGTGGTATTAACTGCCAACTATACACCGCCGGGAGTTGGGTGCTAACCCCATCAATCTACAACCTGATAAATGACCGGCTGTCCGGGGAATAGAATCGAGATGCCGGTGTTACGGACGGCGTGGTTTGGACGCAAGACTAACTGAGATCTGGAATCTGATTCACCCCAAACGTTCACGTGCAAAACTATGGGTGGAATGGAGCATGACAGTGGAATGGACGAGGAGTAAAAGGCTCGCAGTCAACAAGAAGAGATTGCAGTGGATTCCGCCGAAAGCAGGCAGTACACCGGGCAGCCATATAGGAGACTTCATTGGTGTCCCATCCAGCGTGTTATCATTTGGTTGCAAACCAATCGCGCGAGTGGGCAATGAGCTGTACAGGCGTGAGAAACGAAGTAGAGAGAGCGAAGCCAGATGCCGTTTGCGACATGACAGCCAGGTAGATAGTCCAGCGTGAGGTTTGGTCTCCAGGTCGTGGACAAAATACATTGACACAAACCTCCCCCACTGGTTCAGGGCAACGTATTCCGCGGCAACAGTTTGCAAGGATCGTAGAAAATTAACCAAAACGCCCAAAAAGAAGTTATTGGTATAGCCGATCTGCTTATTCGTTAACCTATTAAGTAATGTATATTCTGAAGTTGGCAGATATAAGATGGATCATCCATTGATATCATGTTGCTGAGGTTTAAGGGGGTAAGAGTAGGATGTGACACGACCTGGTCTCCTTGGAGTATGCGAGACGCTGACGGATTTCTTGGTACCTACATTGCACGGGGTGACAGAGCATCGGTAACTGAGTAACGTGAGCGAGCGAATACTCATTTTCTCAGTTGAGCCTCTCCCTCCCTTGCCTTTGGGACAGTATCATACGGGTGGACCGGCCCCAGAGACGGAGGATACTTACCTCTCCGTGCTTTCGTATGAGGTCACCGAGCCGAATTGCTGCCGTCATCATGGAACTCGGGCGACGCAAGAAAGTTAAAGAATGGTCATTCTCTACTTCTACAGGTCAGTTTTGGGCAGGCGTACATGACCCGGTGGGGTCTGAATAGATTTTGGAAGCCATTTAACGGATGCGGTAGAGTTGTGGGGGGGGATTGGGGTGTGTTAGGGAAAGGAGAAGGTTACCGGTTTGGGAAGCTCATGATGGATGGAGTTGACGAACAACCCCGTTCGTCAAATTTGGCGCTGTAAATACCACATTTTTGTCACGAGGAACATGTGCTATTTAAGGACAACTACAAACGTGCCCTGTGTGATTGGTGCACCGCTTCGGCCCACGACGCGGGTATTTGTCTCTGAGCTGCGGTTAATGCTGAATCGGTGCAAGTGATGATCCATCCAAATTGAGAGTGGGCATTGAAACCGGCTGATCGGAGATACTCACGGCAATCACGTCTTTTTACAGGCGTCGGTGCCCATACTTTAATACACGCCGCTAATAGCGCCCGGAGGGGAAACGACAATGCCAAGCCGTCATTAACGATGCGATCGAACAGCGGTCGGAATCGCCTTCCGCATTCATAAATCTTGTTTCCGATATTTGTTGACCTCTTTAGAAAGACAAAAGGAAAGAGCACATCGTTCTGGAGGTGCATACTCGGTTAAGTATCGTGAGATAATTATAGCAATCTTGTAGTTATAGCGTGCACAGGCCTGCTGGTTTGGGATAGAGATGGTCAGAAATTGACGGCCCAGGCTTAGACTATCCGCGCTTTCGGATCTTTGCCGATCTTGCCTGCAGAGTCGCGATAAAGCTGTTGCCAAGGGGGGTGTTGATGCTGACATCTGTTCCTGCGGTGTATAATTGCTGCGTAACCGCGCTGCTGGGTAAGGTTTAACCATCCATATACACTCCCAGACACAGATTGGTGAACGTTCTATGCGGGTTGGCTGATGGCGTTCATATTAAAATGTGTCCATGCAGAACTGCTCACTTGGGGGACCGCTATCTCTAACTAGGCGCATGGCTTCTGGTGTTTCGGGTAACATCCATCTTCAAGACTCTACATGAGAGGACGCCGCACCGAGCTAACTTCGTGAAGTGGTTTGGGCCGTCAATGATAAACGGCCGATCGAGTCCCGATCGTCCGAGCTACTGTAGACGGAGATGAGTCTGGTTAGTGATAATCTTTAACCGCAAATTTTCACTTATTTGACCCCTTAAGAAGGCTCTAATCGTGCGCGTCCGAATAGGACACGAATAGAGTGCGCTCAACACGCGTGCAAATGGGTGGCTCATTTGCTACGATATCTGCTGGGGGTTCGATCGTTCCGAAAATGCACGACTTGGGGGTGATGCCGGGCTGGAGGGACGTTTCTATAGAGGTTGGCTTCGGGACTTGGCTCGTCGATTATTGAGATGCGTTCTGAATCGCAACCCCCCACGCCGCCGCTGCCTCTGCCGAATTATGTCCTCTACCTCTGCGCAAACTGCATATATGACTCGGTAGAGAGGTGTAAATCTTCGCATGGATCAAGAAGTTGCACTAGGTCGCAAGAGAGCCAATCCCATCCAATGTCGAAAGATGCTGCCACATCCTGTACGTTTAATACGCACGCGAGAAGGTTGAAGCGAAACTCATATTCGATACGATGTCGTCATCCCAGAGAAAGGAAACAGGTTTGCAACTGAGCCACCGTCAAAGAGGGTATTTTATGCGTCCGTAAAACTTCATCAACTGGACTACATTGTAGTCGGAGGAAGTAGAGTCCTAACTTAAAGAAACCTAACCTTGATCGGATCATGAGCCCAAAAATTGTCAGCCGAGAATCGAAGGAGATGCAAGGGTTCTCCATTTTTGAAATGGGCTAGCGCTGGTGAATTTATGTCTAAATTATGTCTAAAATAGAGTGATGGATAGTGGGGGACAAGAGGGGCTCACTAAGATGCTATTATTAACTGTTTTGAGTAATACTGCCCAGTAGCCCAGGCCACTGGACAATCGTTTCCTGCAGTGAGCATGCACTCCTCAGCCTGCACAGTCTACATGCAAACACACCACATCATCAGGCGAACACGAAGGGTGGAACGAAGTACCGTGGAGCTGATGTGAACCGCCTAGCACCTGAGGAATGTAGCCTTTGTTCATCATCATGGTGTTGAGGCTGAAAAATGTCTCGATTATCACGGAGTGCAACATGGGAACCGATAACCGGAGATCACCTAGTTGGGCTGTTATCACCTCAAACATGGAGTTTGTGGGGAATAGGAGGCGGTTGGTCATGCACGTGGTAATCAACAATAAGTAAAAAGAAAATTAGCCCGCCGAGAAACAGGCAACTCGCGACACCGCCTCGATAATAATATACTTATGAAGGACCCCCCTAGGCAAATAGTACTAGGTCAAGATGGGGAATTTAGTGAGATATGGGTACCCTGATTTATGGGTGTGTTGCAATGGAACAAGCAAACCCGATCCATGATCCATTCTACGGAGGGTTCCGTACACGCAGGGTATGCTTCTGTTTTATCACTCTTGGTCCAAATGCCGGGGTATTATATGGAAAGGAAGCCTCTGACAAGAGATAGACCTCAAACGAGACGAAATGGGATGGTAAAACATACGGTAAAGGTTCTGTTGCAACTGGATGCAGAGTGACGAAAGCTTCCACGTCGAGGTTTGCTTGACCAGCAGGGTGGGTTTTAACCGAGTGCACAGAGCCAATAGTGGTCTTACTTACCCGCTCCCTAGCGTGATGACAAGGTGAGGACCCCTGGCTTTCCTCAATCCACCAAGCCACCTTTCACAACCAGTTTGGGTGAAGGCGGGGACCGGGGTCAAACGAATGTATTTCATATGTACACTCAATCCCTTGTTTTATTGTGGGAGGGGCATTCTTATTCAGTGGGCCCGAGACTCTGCTTTTTTTTCTATCGTATAGTACTGATACATAGGCCAAACTTTTTTGGCTAATATTATATTCAAATAAAAGCCTTTTCGAACGTTGGATTTATGGTCCGATTAAGCATTGCTATGAACGCCGTCGTTATAGGACGTATGTTGAAGGCATTACAAAATAGAAGTTCACCCAGTAGCGTAGTGGGGGCCCCTCCTACAATAAAACATGGGTTCGAGTGTACCAGCAGAGGACCATCCGGGGGGAAACATATGTACCGCTGCGGCGCATATCACAAGTTGATGGCTTCTGTTGGCGATTCAAAGCATAAGTGAGGAAAACCCAGCCGCATTCCCGGAGTGCTCCGTGAAGAGAGATGTTTGTGAGTTTTGCAGGCAATGTCCTCAACAAGAAGTATCATGGAAGAGGCGGACGGACATAGCGGCGAGCGGTGCCGGTGACAACTTGCGGGTTGCGGTCCGATTATGTTATTCCGTTTCTTGAAGCTTCTAAGGTGGAACGTTGGCCCGGTGTAAGACACATGCGCGGTGAACCCATCTGAACATTGCAAAAAGGGATCACTGTTCCGTTATTATCGAGGAATCTACACACAGTACTATGAACCAAATGTTAAATAACAAGGAGGAATAGACCTAGGCTTATATAGTCGGCTATTACAGATGGGAAAGGAAGAATCCGGTAACCAAGAATTCACAGGTTCACGGTCGCAAAGATGGGGCGGTACATACAACCAACGGACGATGTACGTAATAGGTAAGTATACTTACTACTAGCCCATAGAGGTGTGACCTCAACATTTTAAAGTGTTTACCGAAAGATTAACAGCAAGAGATATGGCATCATTCGGATTGACCCATTATTACAACGTTGCGTCTCCCAAGGTACTCGGTATTGCCGCGGCCCAAGGAGGTGGGAAAGAGAGGTCTAGGGATATCAATTATCCATAACTACCTAGGTAGTATATGTATGTTGTGCATATATCATGGATGCGTGGCTATTGCTATTCCTTAAAGCCACGTTATATAAGCTCATCATGTACATACTTCCATTTGGTCCTCTATTATATGGAAGAAACGCCGGAAAAGACAGAGAATATATAAAGCAAGTATGTATTTTTCGTGGGCTCACTGGGAGGAAATCCTTCAACCAGTGCCGGGGTGGGTCCGCAGACTTAGCACATTGTGCGTGGTGGTCAACAAAGGGTTATTTGCTTCCTTCGTTGGTACCTCCAGTTCCGCTTTGGATTGCAAGGCATGGGAGGTACCCAGTTATCTACACAGTATGTAAGAAATACCGAGGTACATCAGAATACTCTCATCCCAATATCCATCTTTCCACCCTTTCCCCTCCGACATTTTCCCTGCTTGCCATAACAGGGTGCCGGGTCTGGGAACGTACCGAGCTTTTTTTTTCTCCTTTGGCCTTTTTATCCATTCCCCCAAAAAGGACAGGCTTCCCTATCGTCGCCTTCCTTTGATCTCCTCTTTCAACCTTACCGTATCATCATCACCAGAACATCCATACGTACCCAGTTCGGAATACGTTCGAGTGCGCACGCGTTTCTGTGCTGCCGTCCTTTCCTTACGATTTTTCTTCTTCTGATTCCTGTAGCATCCCGTGTCTGAAACATAATTCCGACTAAAGAATTTCCGGACATTTTGTTACGAGGTAAGTCATAACCGAGAGACAAACATCGGCTTAATTCTATTTTCCCTTCCATTTTCTTTTACCTCCAACACTTCTCTTTCCCCGGCGCCAGACTGGAGGGATCTGCAGTCGTATCCGTATAGTTTCATTTGCACACCGTTTCCAGCTGAATTAAGTGAATGGACCGGGGTAACGGCTCTCGGGATTTGCTGGGTGAATCCTATATTTCGCAGCTAAAATCGGTTGGCCGTTAAGAGGAGGGTCTGGCGCAAGAAATAACATAATTCCCGACGGAGAAATCTTGGGGGCACCCCATTTCAAATCATCTCCTGTGCCATAGCGCAAACAGCATGTCTGCTCTCCTCCGTTGCTGGCCCCTGATTTTCTTCCTCGCTTCTCTCACCATCTTCACCTTGTGTTCTTCCGTCTCCTCGGAATACGTAGAGCTAATATGGGGTCTTCTAGACTCAAAGAGGAACGACAGAAATAATCTCATTGTCCCAAAAAATCAGTTTGGTCGAAGGAATACGTTGATCGTCCCGAGCACGCGACGAGCCATTTTTTTGCGGCAACCCGACTGCATCTTTTCCGCAGAGAAAAGTAACAATTAGAGACAACAATGTCGCAGTACTACGGAGAATCTCAATGGCCCGCTGCTGGACCTGCTCAGGGTGCCTGGGACCACCAGACTCCTCCGCCTGCTCGGTCTGGTTAGTCCTACTCTAGGACCCGTCCTTTGAACCGCCTTGGACATCTCCAATTAACTCGGGTTGCAGGAGCCAGCTCTACGATTCCTCGTGAAGAACCGACAGCCTTTTCATATCAGCTCGAGGGTACGTCAGAATATGGTCCCGATGAGATGTTGGCCAGATGCGTATTTGAGAAGAGGTCGCACATTAAAGACAGCTCCCGGGCCCGTGCCGCTAACTTAGCGAAGCCATTAAGCTGGCCAACGTCTACCGACTTCCGATCCCATTAACTACTTACCCTCCCTCGCCCTAGTTCAACTTACTGACAGATGTTGCTTATAGAGGTTGAACGCGCCATCGACAACCTAGTCAAGAGCGGGAAAATGTTTGGCGGTCTGCCGCGTCGTGAGTTTACCCCTTACCCGCCTTTTTTCGTAAAAGGGGAGTCTGCACCAACCCTTGGCCCTAATAGCACTGCTGCGCAGAGACCGAGGACTAATCGATATATAGATGCCCGAGGTGTCTCAGGCCATGGCGGACCACGAAACCACTCCGTGACCGACTTCGGTGACCCGCGTGCCGGCAACCACGCTGGCCCGAACCTGCAGAACTTCTATGCCGCGCAACGCCATCAGAGCTCGCGCGGTTCCAACGAGGCGGAGCAGATGATGCAGGCCAAGCGGAGGATGGCGGCTCAGCGGGAGCGAGAGCTTCGCAACTATCATCAAGAGCAGCAATACAACCGAAGTAGGCCGCCCTCTTCTGTATAGCACGAGATGTCCTTTTGCAAATCAAGAGAAAACCAAGATATTCTTTGGGCGACGCCAGCCCGTCGTATCTCTCCGAATCCTCCACATGGGCCCGCAATGCTTCCTTTGATACAGCGTAAACACCACACAATATGTCGCGCGACTTGTTCTCTCATCATTTGACACGCCATCCGATTGTTTTGCTGACACATGCTAACTCGTGTTTTTTTCCATAGATGCTCTCAGTGACAACTCCTATAATGGCAAACCCGACCGCACCCTAAGCCCCGGAGGCTTGTCGGAAGGGGACCGTCGCGAGTTGATCGCCCGTCAGCGTAGTGCGTTATATGGTAGTGAGGGCCAATTTGTCGATGATAATGGCAACCAGCGCGGAGGCCTTCCCAACTTGCCACCTGGTTCCTCGTCTCTCCGCGGTCCATCTCCTCTGGCCTATGACTATACCCGAGCCGGCGCGCCTGGTGCACCGGGAGTTGGGCCTCAGTCTATCGAGGGTCCAGGTCAGTCGCGCGCCGACAGCAACGCCAGCCCGCAGTCTAACCCTCAAACAACCCTTGGTGGCTTTGAGAGTGCCATGGGTCAGCCAGCTACTCGTACTAGTAATTCGTCTCCAACTGGCGGCTCCCCCCCGCGACAGAGTCTGCCCTCGGAGAAGCCGAGCCAGTCTGGCAACGCTGTGGCTCCGATTGGTACTCGGCCTTCGGGGGCTTCGCAGGCTGCCAACCCTGCTCTTAACAAGCGCTCTACGACACCTCTGCCTTCGCCCCTAAGCCACGGCTTCACGGCATCGAGCAACGGCGAGGATACTGCTCAGGGCAACCAGACTTCTGGTGCGCCTTCTAACCCGCCGAGCGCCGGTCCCGATGGCTACAACGGATGGGGCAACCGCCAGGGTGTCTGGGGTAACAAATCCAGCTTGGGAGTTCAGGCTAGCGTTTGGGGCTAGGAACCTGGACAAGGTCGGGAGCAATCCAATGACGACGTTGAAGACAAGGTGTCTTTGTGATGAATGAGGGGAAAATTGGTGTTCAGGACGGTTGGTAATTGTGGGGAGGATTCAGTGCCACCCCAGCATCAGCATTGGTGTTCATTCCTTTGACGGCATGGAAACATAAGGATCCCGGCAAACCCCTGCGAGGATTGTACGTGTTCGGCGTTTTGTTCTGCTGTTTTGCCCAGTCCGAGATCGATTCGCTCGGACTTATCATCATCCGAGGACGTTATATATGAGGTCTTGTTCGGACGGCGAAGGGAAATGTCTCAGGGACACGGCGCGAAGGAAACAAGGGAAACGGTCGGAATACTCGAGGTGTGACGGCATAGGCATCTATGGGCGATCTGCGTTTACGTCTTTGACCGGCGGTTGGGTACCCGGCTATGGAGTTACTTTTTCGATGCACTGCAGAAAAGGGGAGTTTGTGTTGCTCTTCATGTTGTCTTTTTCTCACCCAGTTTGTTTGTCGAGAAATGGCCGGTAATGAAAGAGATACCAGGAGATGGTATAACAAAGAAGAAAAAAAAACCCCCCCCGAGGGAGTGGGAAATGGGGGAGAATATCAGGGTGAGGTTAAAGGTTTGCGGTCATGGTTTTAGGTCCCTGTGTTCGATTTTCCCTTTCTCGTTGTATCGCATTAGGTAGGGAGGGATACCTGTTGTCCGCTTATTATTCGCATGTGGGAGTTTGGCACACTAAAGGGGGGGAAAAGGGGAGGAGGAAGGGAAGGCATCTGGCTGCGTAAGAATGGAGACGAGCGAAATCTGATATACCCCTTTTGCTGTGGCGCCTGCTACCACCCCCATCCCATAATCTCCAGGGAAGCTCCGACATGTGTGGGTTCGTGAACCTTTTTGGGGGGCTTTTTTTTGGACTTGAGAGTGACTCCAATGTGACCTTCATGACGAAGAAAGGCCCTAAATCGAGGCGAGATGTGAATGGAAACAGACATCGCTTCCCGTTATGACGGCCTTGAAAACTGGCTCTGCGTTGTGTTTCGTATGGCGTCTTACATTAGCGCTTTGGACCAGGCACGCGCGCACACACGCACATGTATATCCAAACTTGGGATCTTTCCTTGGGACCTAGCGTGCTCGGCCCGTGATTCGGCCGAGTCACTCACACGAGCGTTTCTCGTACTATTTATGTACGTCCCTACGAAGCAAAGGAAGCGGCGGGTTCAGTTCGAGGATAGGGGGGTTGTCCGGCGGTCGCCGCCCTCTGCCGTCCCCCACCGCTGCTGCACGGGGCTCGCTCTCCTCTAGTGGCTGCGTCTCCAGTCCCGTCTATCTGCTATATATCGCCACCTCAACCGCCCACGTCGATTTTGTAGCACCGCGCCTCTGCTCGCCCCGGCCCCCGACCGCGAACTTAGGTAGATGACTCGGAAACCGGAAACCCCGAACCCCGACGGCGGGAAGACAGTCTCCATAAGGGGACCGGCGGGGTCGGTATGTAATATATAACGTCAATGTCAGCGCGGTACCTCCTCCCGGGGACCTAGGACCGGTCTGGGGAGAACGAACTGCGGACGCGGGCGGGTCTTACTTGATAGGCGTCTATGGATGTACGTATATCCGTGAGGGGTTGGGGGATGACTGTCGGAGCCGGACTCTGTTTTTTGTGTCTAATGACTCCCTTTACGTATATATCTATGCAGGCCGTCCGATTACAGGCCTGTCGTCTCCTTGTTACCAGAGAGAGGATGGAGGGACTATGTAGGTAGGATGGGAGGTCGAGTTGACGGCGGTATCTAGGCATGTAGGACAAGATTGGTGGACTGGACGACTACTACCTACCAAAGTACCTAGTTCAGGGCTCATCCTGGATGACCCGGATGTCCCCATCCAGGTTGAGAGTGCTACCTTATCCAAGTACCCTGATGGCTAGAGGTAGGTACAGGGCTGGAAGACGATAGCGAGAAAGGAACGTAATCCCTCTCGACCGCGGAGATAGGTGTCTCGGTGATCAGGATGGCAGGATGGCGGCTGTCTGGCTGTGGGATGCAGTGATACGTCCAGAGGCAAAGATGGCGGATGTGATTAAGATTGGAGCCCGTTAACCGCAAACTGGCGACTGTTCTACGTGAATGACGCCTTGATTACTCGATAACAGGGAAGATGAGCTCTGGAATAATTGCAGGACGAGGCTAGTGAGCGCCGGCTACTGGCCCATCGCACCCAACAGGAGAGCGAGCCGAGTTCAGATGGCCGGTTGCGATCCATCTACCTCGAGCCTCGACTACTGAGTTGCATAACCTTTAGTGGAGACGAATACGTGGTTCGGAAACGGCCTATGGTACTGCCAAAGGGACGTCGTCTTCAGGCAGGTGTAGGACGAGAGATATGGCGTCCTAGTTTACGAGGAGAAGACCGCCTCATCGTGCTCTCCTTGCTGGGCCCGCCGAGAAGAAGGAGAGACTAGACTTGAGTGCCACGGCGGGCGCTTGGTCGGCTGTCCTGGTATATATGTCTCATGTGTACTTACACATACCCACCAAGTATGTATGCGGACCCCGTGGCTGAGTGGAGCTTGTGGTCCTGCTCCATTCATTAGACGTGCATTATACGTTACCGACCCCCACTTCTCTCGGCGCGCATCGGGAGGAAGAAAGAACAATACGTGGGGGCATTTTGGTTCCCCGCAGAAACCGGGCGTCTCCACTCGTTGCATGACCGCCACGGGTAGCCGCTGCGGCCCTGCCTTACTTACTTACTTGTACTTATGCCGTGCGACACACCCTGCGTGCCTTGGCTGTTGGGACCTCGGCGAGATCTCTGCTCACCGGCCCTGCTACGGCGGTATTGGGATCTCTCGAAGCGCGTTTAACTAGCGCCTCGTTTGTCCTACATGCGGAGGTTGCGTGAGTATGCCCGTACGTGCGTACGGTATCGGCCGACTTCTTTTCTACGGGAAGCGCTCATGGGCTCGGGTACGTCCCGGCCAGGCCATTAATTTCTGAGGGTCCGTTCTTTTCGGGCCGTAGGTTCTTAGACGTGGTGATGGCTTGGACTACAGGACAGGCTCCGGAGCCACGTGCGTGGGAATCTCGCTTCTGTAACCTGGGCAACGGTGTCCGCTTGGCTTTTCAGCGTAGAGGAAATGCAGATGACGTCGATGCTGTATGATGTGATATAGAGCTTTAGCCTCTCTGCTTCGCTAGGCACTCCATGGCCGTTGTTGAAGCGTCAGATTCATGTTATCATCACCTCCAACCCACTAGCTCTTGCCCCTATTCACTCATCAACCGGGACTGGACCAACAGTTGCGGATATGTGTCCATGGCAGTAAGATAGTGGCCGCTCGTCCACGTAGGACTGCGCTGTTTGATGATGGCAGTAGATCCCCCTGGGGTTACGTGCCTCGGCTGCCCCCCTGGTCGCTTTTCACTGCGAGGGCCATCGATTCACCAATTTAAAGCTGGAAAATCTACTATTTCCTTGATGCCAGGGCTCGGCATCGATAAAATGCCCCAAAACCTCGGATTTCATCCCACCAATTTGAGCAAACCTCGTTATCCACAAAGTCGCACGAAACCTCATCCCTATGCTCTAGCCCATCCCTATGCTGTACCTCATCACAGAGCTTCAAGGCATAGTCATTGTATCATGGCTTCATAACATTGGTCGAGTTTGGCAAGGCGTATCCCCGCAACAACACACGGGGTTATGGCGGTTTAAATGACGCGACATGGCCGTCTGCCAGACTGGATAGCCGCCAGCCGGCAGACTTTCCGGACAACTTGTCACGGGGTGGAAAGTAGAGTAGAGCTGGCAGGCTTCTGTCGAGGCCAATCGCGTGGCACTGCGGCGAACTACTCGCGGGCGTTTTAGAGTCTTCCCACGTCGCGGCTGGGGTCGCGGATCAGAAGAAATCGACCTGGTCACAAAATCTGGTCTATCTTGAGGCGACATCCGTTGTTTCCTACGGCCCGGCCTAGGATCCCTAGGATGGTTCTGGCTAGTGAAGAAGCCGAAGCCGACCATTCAAGAGGGTGTAGTGACACTGAGGAGGAGCGAGAGTCTTGGCGGCCCTAGAGTGAGCGGATTAGGAACAGTAATGTCGTCTGCGTTGTGGGACTGAGGTTGGTGAGCTGCCTTTCCCACCATGATACCCTCGGGTCCTGATGAAATACTGATGCATCATTCTTTGATTGACGAATATGGATGTCCGCCACACGCGACTCATAGGAACTTCCCGACCCGGATTAGAAAGGTGGATATTTGGTTGGCTTGGTGCTAGAAGTCGGTTTGCGGGGATGTCAAGCTTCTGGGCTGTGAATCGTGATGTACCTGTGAGCTGTGGCGAGGAAGTACAGAAAGGTTATAGGCTCCGTATTAAACCGCACCGCCGGTCCCGTCGAATGCCAAGGAACATACATGCCTTGTCCCGCGGTTTGTCATTGTGATATCCATCGCGTTTTCCGGGAGCAGACGTCGGCCGAGGCCCACGCCTAGCTTCGATTGGTAATCAGTGAATACCATGCTAGGGATGCCATCGCCTAGCGACTCGACCTGCCGAAACCCAGGTAGCCTACGAGATTGAGGGCGCCTGAGGATGCAGCACGGAAGCTGGCAAGAAGCCCAAGCCGGAAGTCGAGTGCGCGCGATAACCACTTCGAGACAATTCGGAGTGGTCCTCGGAGGTACGGTTTCCGTCAGTAGGTATTCTTTAGGGCATGGGAAATCCGAGACTATATATTACTGAGCTTGATTGGAGGCCCTGTCGGCGACCGCGCGGCTGGAACCGAGACCCTCCCTGCATCTTCTAACCACTGGGGGCCGAATCTGCAAATTGTGTCCATCTAGGGTTCTGACTGGGGAATCGAACTATTTTTAGACCCGAGATACCATAGGCGGGCGAGAACTGTGGGATCATGGGCACAGCGACGGGAAGCGACCCTGCGAATTGGATGGTAAGATGACGTCTGCTAGTTGTTCGACGCTGACGATATCTCAATACTCGCACGCCCTGAACCGTTAATAAGTGGCTTCCAAAGTGCGAGGTCCATATCGTAAGGTCGTGTCCCGACGAATCTATCAGTTACAGTGAAGAGATTCGCATGATTTGTCCAGGTCCTATTCGCCGTGAGTCTTATTCCCAACAACAGGCCTATGCCTTGTCCTACGCATTGCTACTCGATGGATTCCATGTGACGTGCACAAGTGCGTCGTATCTGATGGCAGATGTGCGTATAAAGCCACCAGTCCGAAGGATATTGCGCCAACTTGCCAGTGATAGACAACGAACAGGCTGACAACCGAAGGAGGTTCGCGAGATTCCGGGCTAGGCTATCTCATTGGCGTACGAACCGAACTACGTCGGATGTGGGTTATGGTATGACTAATGGCTTGGATGAGGCTTAGATAGGGCGAAGGGGTCACGGGGGGCCATAATGAAATAACGGGTGCGTGGAAATGCCTACGTAAGAACTAGGTCCTTCCTCAGCATAGGTGACGAAACTGCATTTCTAAACCTGGGATACGGTGAACGAGGAAAGTCATGCAACCCGAGGAAACGACCCGTGTGTGTTGGTGGGTGACATCTTCGTTACAGAATCGCATAAG
This sequence comes from Monosporascus sp. GIB2, assembly GCA_004155935.1. Classification (NCBI taxonomy): domain Eukaryota; kingdom Fungi; phylum Ascomycota; class Sordariomycetes; order Xylariales; genus Monosporascus; species Monosporascus sp. GIB2. Next base: position 229,466 of record QJNV01000044.1, read on the forward strand.
ACCCTGTACTCGACGATGGTTTGTAAAGGCTACTGTCTAACCTCGCTTGGTTGGCGACGTACAGCTGCTAAAACAATTCTTGAGTTAAAGAGGTGGTGTGTTCATGAGGTCGCACGCATTGGATGGAACCACTGAAGCTATTGGACAGTTATTTTCGTAGAATAGAGATCCGCAGTCATGTGATTAATTCAAGATCCGCTCCAATCTGTGGAGTATGCATGTTTCAAAACAGCTGGGGGTTCTTATAGAAAAAAAAGCTGAGGTTTCGAGTGTGAGAGACTGGTAACACGCAAATGTTGCGTCTATATCAATTGCACCATGGAATATAAGGGGGAATAACCCAGCACAATAAACTCAATTACATGGAGGGCCATGGACAAGTCGCCTGGAGCTAGGTAGGTGGTACTGTTCCCAAGAGCTGCTGCTCAAAGAGGTAGGAGGTTAGCTCCGTAGCTTGTACGTGAGGTACATGCAGGTACCTTAGTTACTCGGAAAGGTACCAAATATCCATGGTTGGCCAGCGGCAGACCGTTGGGCGACCACCCTAGCAGCCCAAGTTGAGTACCTCACATAACGTGTCTCCCAGACGGCTAGAAATATGTGCTGAATAAGGCAGATATCTGCCTGGATATAACCTAATGTCATGCGTGTAAATGGATCCCACGATGGATTCGCTGGATTTTCCCTAACACAATCGCCCACTGGGACGTCGTCCGGAAAGCGACCTGGTCAGCAACGGTTGATGAATATTACAGTTGTAGTGCAAAGCGGCCGTCCTAGGTAGGCTACTAGGTATGTGCCCCTGTTATATCTCCCTCACATTGGCTACGGACTCTAAGGGGGTAACAGATTAATAGCTTCCGGGCAGAGAATGCACTATGCCTTCATGCCCACAATATCCGCCACCAAAATGCTGGAAAGCAATAGTATACCTACTTATGCACCGGTCCTGGGTGCCGTCCACAGCTGAGGGCAGGATCAGCCGCAATATAACACGCCTGCGCCGGTAGGGAACCAGTAGTAGGGCGGCGTCCTCAGTATTACAGAGATGGCTGGCTATAAGGCCCCAATGGCGAGCAGTCAGGCTACTTTGTTGGTATGCTCTACGTAGTCGTTGAACTGTTAGTGGTAACCTGGAAAGTGGTACGGACCTCTTGCTGCTTTTGTAGGCACCCTAGTGTCCCCTCTTTACCTCTTCGTATAGGCCCACATATATATAGAGTGTCTATAGCTACACGCGTGTACATAGGAAGCATTACGGGGGCGCCAGGCCTAGTGGCAGCGATATCCCTATGTAGATTATGTACCTACATCAATTTATGTAGCCTCCGGTCTGTACGAACTGGATTTAACGTATTAGATCATGGCAGATGACGCTATCGATCTGTTAGGAAAAGCGCCATCCTTACTCATGGAGCAGTTAGCGGAGCAGCAGCAGTGGGAATTATGCGAATTTACAGGCAATTGAGCGGGCACGAACCAAAAGCACACTTTCTTGGCTCTTTTTTGACCCCCTTCCATCATTCCCCGTTCACCAAATTAGAGCGGCGCCCGTTACTTCTTCTTGGGTCTACGGGACCTGCCTATCTCCAAACAATCACTTGCAGAGAGAGACCTCCGACTTTTGGCAGCCCCGGCGATCATCAGCCCAATCCGCAGAAAACTATCACCGCCACCCATCACCATCACCACCACCACCACCACCACCGCCCGGGACCACGACAAAGGTAGACAGACGTTAAGCGGAGAGCGAAAGCCGAAGACAACCACCACCTCGACATCTCTCTCTTCTCTGTCTCCTCTCCCTCGCGCGCGCGCCTCTCCTCCCTTCACCCCCCTTTCCCTTTCTTTCCTCTTTGCACTGCCAGGCTCAGGATTCTTTTGAAGATACCCCCTTTCCGTTCAATATAGAAAGAAACCGACAGACCACCCACGTTGACCCGTGCTTGTGTATCTGCGTGTGTTGCTCGTGTGGACGTGCCGGGCGAATTTTTTTTTTCTTTCATTCTCTTCTCTGTCTTGTCACTCACTTCTCTTGTTACCTGCCCAAGGTACCTCAAGTCCTTCCTACCTACCTACTTATACGCGTCAATGCTTTCCCTCTATCTGTGGTGACCTAATTGGTGCATCTCGTTGGCCTCCTCTTCGGATAGATCAACTTTGGCTCCAGTCTCAAAGACATCCTACTCGGTTCTATATCGATATACGCAACCTCAACAACAACGGCGCCCCCTATCAGTTTCCCACGTTGGCTGGCTGGCTGTCTATCTGTCTCTCTGTCAGACGTTCTGCGTTTGTCCGCTCGCTCGTTGCGTTGCCGTTTCGAACTGCCCAAATAGTCGCACTATTCCCTAGTTCTTTTGCAGAACCGGTTACCGCCCGCAGCTACCTTCGCGTGACTGATGCTGTGCCGCTTATTCACTGCTGACAACATCACTCATCCGGTGGGTGACTGCTGAATCACTATACAACGTACACCGCACCACGCCTTTGTTTGCGTCAACCGAGCACGACTCACCATCACAGAGTGTGCCCCGTTCGATCTCTAAATCGCTCAAGGGTTGATTGGCGCAGGTTCATCTTTTAATGGACGGCCGGCCTATAACGGCAGACACGAAACATAATTATCCCTCTCCTCTACTTTGGAATCGATCGACTTCTAGTCCGGCAGTTCCCAGTCTCAGCACCATACCCGGCTCGCGCTCCCCTGCGAACCCCCAAGCGTTTCTCTCTACGTGCCCGACGCACGCCGACCTCTTCCCCGCTCTCTTTCCGCAACAGTCCTTGTACCAGGCACAACTCCTCCAATACAACAAGCTCATCTCACCCGGAAGAGGAGGCGGTCTCCAGACTGCCCCATTACCCCCGCTTCTATCCGCGCAGAGCGTCCACGTCGGACCCAGATCCCGCTCGTCTTCCAAAGTGTCCAGCAAAGAGTCGAGAATTAAGCAGGGCTTGCAGAATTGCCATGGGAATAGAGGTCACCAGAATACAAACAGAGGCGATCGCGCAGTTATAACGACGGCGAAGGAAACGCCTACTAAGATGCAGGCTAAAAAATCTGAACCATCTAACGGCCTGCCGTCACGGCCGAAGCCCTCCACGTCTCCTTCCAATGTTCCGCCCCACTCGAACTCGGTGCCATCGACACCTCACCAGCGTGCTAGGAAATTCTCGTTCGGGTCCGGGGACCAGTCCCCGAACGCGAATCCCAGCCACTCGCCGCGCTCCGTGTATTCCGAGGCGAATGGCACTGTTCCCTCTTTACGGCCGTTGCCATCGCGCCAAGGAAGGTGTAAATACGAGACTGGCCTCCCCCATTCGCGTCGAAGGATTCCATACAGTATAGGAAGCGATCCGTTGGAAAAGTCGGACTTGACCCAGATTCAGAGCAAACTTTCGGAGGAAGATGAGCGGAGACTTACCACGGATATGCGGGAGCTCTATGGTCGATTACAACCGACTAGTACGGTCGAGGCGAATCGGCAGAAGCTTGTACGAAAGCTGGAAAAGTTGCTGAATGATAGGTGGCCTGGCCATGACATCCGCGTCCACCTCTTTGGGTCGTCCGGGAATCTACTATGCTCCGACGACTCGGATGGTTCGTTGATAATCCAAAGCCAAAACACCATTTGGCAAAAGCTGACCATGTGTAGTGGATATCTGCATCGTAACTCCGTGGAAGGAGTTAGAGGACGTATGCAAAATAGCGGACCTCCTGGCGAAGAGTATGATATCCCCGTTACCGAATCCCGATACTAAGAGTTGCGATCCGCTTACCAATGCCTAGATGGAATGGAGAAAGTTGTCTGCGTCTCCTCCGCGAAAGTACCCATTGTCAAGATCTGGGATCCGGAGCTGAATTTGGCCTGCGACTTGAATGTCAATAATACGCTAGCCCTGGAGAACACACGTATGATTAGGACGTACGTGGAGATCGACGACCGAGTGAGACCTTTAGCCATGGTCGTCAAGCACTGGACTCGACGGAGAGTAATCAATGACGCTGGTGAGTAAGAAAATACAAGTAATTTTGGTTTAGAGCTGATGTCAACAAATTTAGCGTTCGGCGGCACATTGAGCTCCTATACGTGGATATGCATGATCATTGCATTCCTGCAGCTGCGGCAACCGGCTATCGTCCCTGCGCTCCACCAACGACCTCACCTGAGGTTGCCTAAAAAGAATGGCGAGCTGGCCGCCTTCGCCGACGACGTCGAGAAGTTACGGGGTTACGGGGATAAGAATAAGGCAACGCTTGGAGAGTTGCTATTCCAGTTCTTTCGGTTCTATGCTCACGAGTTCGACTACTCAACATACGTGTTGTCTGTCCGGCTGGGCAAGCTCGTTACTAAGAAGGATAAGAAATGGCATCTTGCTCTGCACAACCAATTATGTATCGAGGAGCCATTCAACACCAACCGCAACCTAGGAAATACGGCCGACGATACTGCGTTTCGTGGTCTCCAGCTAGAACTCCGTCGCGCCTTCGACCTGATAGCGAAGGGTAACCTGGACGAGTGTTGCGAGCAATTCGTTTTCCCGAAGGAGGAAGAGAGGATATTTCAGAAACCGCCAACCGTGTCCCGCCCCGTACTCCTTCGGAGCGCCTCTCAGCAACACAATGGCCGTGGGGGTCGCGGTGGGGGCAACCGAGGGGGCAACCGACAACATGGCACGTTTCGGAATAATGGCAACAATGGCAACAACCGGAGGGCGTCGTCGAGCGTAGCCTACGACATGAATACGAATACCATGTATCTTGCGGCGGGCTACCCCATGGCTATGACCCCCCAGGACGCGGCCGCCATGTACATGCAACAGCCATCTCCGGAGGCATTGGCACAGACCCTTTCGGCTCTGCAACTACAGGAGAACAACCTTCGGTTTCTGCAGTATACACAATCGCAGGCATTCGCTCAACAGCAGGCCCTCGCGCATGCGCAAAGAATGCAAGGCGCCGTCCAGCAGGGGCAGCCGTCGTCTGCCGAGCGTTCTAGGACGAACTCGTTCGACGCGCCTCCCCTGAGTGCGCCACTCCGAAGCGAAATCCGTCCAGAGTTGCAGTATTTCTACCCGATGGCATATCAGCAGGCGGTGTTTTATGGCCAACAGCATGGGTTTCCTACTTACCCGCCTTCGCCCTCAACGGCACAAGCGGGAGATTATCGGAGAACCTCACACCGGTCGCCCGTGGCGAACGACGCTAGCTTTGCCTTGTCGGGAAGTAGCTTGAGATCGCAGTCCCAACCAGCGTCACGGCCGGCCGCTAGTGTACCATCGGGCCAGATGCCGACTGACGTTCCCATCCCTTCCCGGCATCTCAATGGGATTCCGATGCCGAGCTTCATACCAGACGAGGGTAACGACACGGAACATGAGGGTTCGAGGGCTAATACGCCACCTGAAAAGGAGAGGCAAATTGGTCAGAGCCCGGGTCTGTCGAGTCCGGCAAACAGACCCAATGGCCAAAGTGGAGTCATGCCTGCGTTCGGTGATATCGGAGCTCAGGCGTCTCCTCGGAATCCGCGGCGGCTTTCGTCTGAACAATTTCCCCAGTCTGTGCTGGATAGGATCAAGCGAACTTCTCGCTCCCCTTCCCCATTAGGCCATGGCAGGACTGTCTCGGGGACGGGATCCGCATCGCCGGGCGAATATTCTCAGCTTTCAGCTCCGTTGGTGGTCAATGGCTCGATATCGAAGCCGCCCAATGGTGTCGCATCACGCCAACCTTGGGCTAGTCCGAATACGGCTGCCGATTACGGTAGCTTCGATAATCCTCTGCATATAAGTCCGCCCATGGATACTGCCGCTTCTGTATCAACACCGCCAACCGCTCAGTCTCCGACGGCTCCGAACGGAAGCTCGCCGGCGTCTGACCGGCCAGTAATTGTGAATGGGTCCACCCCAGTTCCCATGAACGCGGTTCACCCAGGATACGATTTCCCGGTTAATATGGCATTCCCTGCTCATATGGCAAATCTGAATTACGCGCCGTTTCCCGTGGGCGCATATGGTTCTACGGGGACCAACGGAACCGCAGGCAAAACCTTCTTGCGGTTTCCGCCGCGACAGCCTTCAAGCCCGCTCATTGCGCAATTAGATCTTGCTACTGGGGATCGGCAGCAGCCGACCGAGTTCCCGCACCTCTCCCCGGTGTACGAGACTAACAGCCCGTCACCAAGCTTCAGTAGAAAGCTGGAGTTACCTTCGAACCCTGTGGTGGCACACCCAATACCCGGAGCCGGGACTCGGCCTGAGGGCGGAATTGATTCGTCTAAGGGCAAGCAGAAGTCGGCAGTTGAGACACCCCGGCCTGAGGGTTCAAACTTGCCAAATCCCAGGGTCAACGGTCTCGCGAGAGAGAATGGCCATGTTCGCTCTGCCAAGAGTGAGAGTGACAACACGGCAGGGAACGGATGGCAAAAGATCCCCAAGGGGCGGAAGAAGGGGGTTGAAACGAAAAGCCGGAACGACGCTTACCCTCAGAGCGAACAGCTTCCCAAGAGCGATTCCGAGCGAAAGGGAGGCTGAGCGATCCGTCGTCAGCCATCCAGCACTCCATATGCCTCATTTGTGGTCACTCTTGTCCGTTTCTTGGATATGACCTCTATGGCCAGCTGGTGAAATTTGGCACCTCAGTCCTAATATCTTCTTCGAGATATCTGGATGTATATTGGACTATTGTTCGACGACCTGGTTATTTCCGTCTGTGGATATTGTCTTCAGGGTCGAAGACTTTCTACTGAAGGAGCTTTACTTTCCCATCTCCGGCCAGAGTCCACCTAGTCACTTTTCTGAGGCCTGGCATAGTTGACCATCGAGGCTCTGTTAGGCTGCACTCCGGAGTCTCTGTTCTACCCTTGCTCAAATCCCCTGGTCTGCCGAGGGTCTCTTTCTTTACTACTCAGCAGACCGAAGAAATATCCGAAGTCGCTGGACCGGCTCATCCGACAGGTCTCACTTGATGCCACATCTGTGGTACCGATGATGGTGGCCTGGCCAGCCAACTGCGGATATGCGGCCATCATCGATGTAAGGATTGACCTACTTGACTGTCGGCCCACCACACACTAGTCTCCTATCGAATTTCCGGGCCGCGCTACTATTCTACATGTGGCAATGAAATCCACGAATGTGGTCAGACGAGACAGCGATTCTTTTAGTGATCTAACGGTCAACGGAACGGAATGCACCAGGGGGCGAATCACTCAGGAGTCTGTGGTTTATATATTATTCATAACATTTGTACTATGTGGACTCTAGATATCTAACCTGGGGGCAGGTTTCCTCAAGGGGACGTAGACGATTCTGTCCCGGTGTTCGTGGGCGCTTCATGCTCAGTTGTTCTATACTTGCGGGAAACTCTCGGTCGGCACAGGGATATCCAGCGCGGCATAGGTATGGCATACCCTCCATAGATGGTAGGAGGAAATAGGAATGTAAACAAGAAATAAAGAGCAAAAAACCCCCAAACCAAGACTTGTTGTGCATGTCTTGCGGACAAGTTCACGGGTCCTACTTAGATCCGCCTCCTTGTCGTGGCAGATGATAACAGTGTAAATGACAGGCGGTCTTCTCGTCGCCCTTGGACGCTAATAATGAGGAGGTTAGTGACTACATGGTCCTGATTACTTGGATAGTCAGAAGGCAGCCGGCCACTTCAGCGACACCGGCCGTCATCCCAGGATCGTCCATCATGTGCGGCGGCCCCCAAGCGTTGGTGTTGGCGCAGATGCAGGGACCTGGTCTGCCTCGCCTTGTCTCGAGTGGGGTTACTAAAAGAGCCCTCGAGCCGGTTGCCCAAAATAGACAGGAACTCCACAGATAACCGTCAGCACAAGCCCGCCCCCGCTTCCCCCGTCTGTTTCTGACCCCCGCAGAGCCTTGATAGGGCAGGAGGACAGGGTTGGGCGGCTTGGCAGGGCTCCCTCCCCCCTCAGCTCGCCAGGCAGAAAGAACGCTGAAGTCCTTCTCCGTGCTCTCTTGTCTTTCTTTCGGGCCCCTCCCATAGTAACTAGCTCGAGCTTCCACTCTCTCCATGAGTGTTGTCTTGCATCCAATCGTCGTCTCCGACCGAGTCGGCCGTGCACTAATCGCCATCCGTTCGTTTAGAGATTTTAGTGAGTAGATGGACAAGGCTGTATTCGCTGACATCTGACCCGCTGGTTGGTCGCTTTTTGTTGTCTGGGAGGACAGCTGTAGAGTGCGTGCAGTGCGGCAATCGTGAACGGTTTGACGGCCTTGGGACGGGCCTGCGAACTCCCGGTTTTCACGTTAGGGGGATGCTTGGCCCGTTAGACGGCTTGAAACTCGCCCTATATAACAACCATCTGCGGCCAGCGTAGCAGACAGGACGACTCTGGGGCCGAACACTCGCGCGATGGGCATTAACTCGGAATTTTCTGGCGCGAGAAAGCGGATATGGAGAAGGAGCGGTCAGTCACAGGCGGGCGTCGTCGCGTCGCCCAAGACGTCTTCTGGCGCATTGTCATCTTCGGAAGCCCAGCAGCGCGGGGTGGATGTTGGCGGATCTGTGAGTCTGCAATATCCCTAACCACAATGCCCCTTGTGGCTTCGACTCCACACCGGCATACTGATACGGTCATGCGACGGTGCTAGAAACCACCGCCGGCTCCCGAAGTCTCCACGAGCAGACCGGTGTCCTGCCCCGGGCCGCATGCGATAATCACAGACAGCGTCGAGTACCGCCGGTTACGGAACTGTATTGCGGACATGCGAGGTGCCGATTTGGCCGTCGACAAGGTGGGTCCGGCATATGTGTACTACACGAAGTTGAGGGGAGAGTGTTCTGAGCTGTGCAAGACGTTGGTGAATTTTTGTCTGGGCTGGATCGGACCCCTACCGCTCGAACCAATTAGATCACCCCTTAGCCCGAGAAGCGTATCTACAGGCGCTGATGGTCTGTTGGGTACCGTCGGCCAGCCACCGCTTATTACACTACCTTCCACGGGGTCTACTGACGATATCCGGAGTCCGCCTGGAGGATATTTGCGTGACTGGTACCTCGAAGCCATCAACGACTGGAAAAGCTGCCAGGAAAATCTTCTCGAGGCGCTGCGGGCCTCTTTGCTTCAGGTGTATCGCGAAGTCGATCCAAGCATGACACATAGGGGCTTCGAACTCCTTTGCGCCAACGAGAACGCCCGCAAGTTCGCCATCAACCAGATACAGGACGCGAGCCTGTCTCCAGAGATGAAGAGCACTCACCTCTCGCTCTTCAATATGCCTGCGACGCCCCCGGCCGACGCATCCCTGACGGGCTACGAGGTTCGCTTCAGCGACTACGATCTACTCCTGAGCGATCTGAACGAGACACGCTGCCTGCTCCAGGCCGCGGAGTCCGGTGCTTCTCCCCCAGCCGCGATTCAGGAATGCGTCATCAGCCAGCGCGGTGACGCCATGTTGGAGTTCGCGAACACGGGCACGGAGAACCTCCCGGCCTATCGCTTCCGTGTGTCTTCTCACATGCTGGCCGAGACCTCGCCCGTCTTTGCTCGTATGTTCGGGCTCCACTCTTCCGGAGGCACCCTCGACGCGGGCTGTGAAGAAGTCCTCCCGCCGCCTCCTACCAGGCATAAATTCAGCGATGGCTCGGAGGTGAAGCTTTACCGGATGCCTCATGTCCAGCTCAACACCAAGCGCGCCATGGAGATCGTGCTGCACGCCGCGCACATGCACAGCGACATGATCCCGCGGGATGTGGACTTCGACCAGTTCGTCGCGATAGCCGAGGTCTGCCTGCGGTACCAGTGCACTTCGCCGCTGGAGCTCATCGTCGAGCATCGCTGGCTGCCGGAGTGGATGCACAAGGCCGTCCCCGTCGGCGGCGACGTGCCCGACGGGCTGCTGACCATCCTCTACGCCTTCGGCGCCCGGCGCCTCTTCGAGCGCGTCTCCAAGACTGCCATCCTCAACATCGTCGACGAGGCCGGACTGCGCGCGAAGCCCTGGCCCCGCGCCGTCAAGGACAAGCTCTGGGCCATCCGCGAGGCCAAGGTGGAACAGGTCTATGCGTGCTGCCGCGACACCCTACGCGAGTACCTTCGCCCGCCACCGCCGCCGCCTCACGTCCTTACCCCTACCGACGCTGCCGCTGCCGCCTCCGTGGTCGCGGAGCCCAATGGCAACGGCAACGGCAACGCGACAACGAGCAACCGATCCAGCGTCCCGATGCTGAAAACCACGCCGCGGTGTCCCAAGGGCAGCCACGCGTGCGACGCTGCGAGCCTTGGCTGGCTCATGATGACATTCGCGGAGCTGGAGTTGTTGCCGCACATCCTGGGGTCGGGTCAGGACAGGGGGCTGACGGCGCACCTGCCGCCGCCGCCGCGGCGCAGCCTGAACCAGCTGTTCGACTCGCTGTGGTCCATGGCGAGCTCGCCGCCACCCGACCACCACGGCGGCGTCTGCGACTACGCGTCGGCGTTCCGCAGCGCCCTCAACGACGTCTACAACAGCGTGCCAGGCCTGACGCTGTACGAGGCCTCGGGCCGCCACGGCTGGGCATTGAGCAGCACGTCGCGCCATCATCATCAAAATCACGACCGCCACCCCCATGACGCTGGACAACCCGCTCCTGAAGATCAGATGCGCCGGCCCCCGCGCGCCCTCGACTACTCCCACCACCATCGCCACGCGCAGGGTCGGGCGTGTTTGGCGGGGGCGCCCGAGACCGTATGCCTCAGGATCCTCGGCCTGCTTGACGACCTCAACGATCTGCACGCCGCCGCCATGGTGAGCCGCTCGTGGTACGACGCGTACAAGAAGAACGAGTTGGCGCTCATGAGGGGCATCCTCAGGCGCAGGCCCGATCGTCTGTCGTTCGGGAGGGCGCAGGAGGCCGCGGATGTTGACGATGGCGGTGGCGGGGCGATTAAGGACGGCGCCGCGGCCACTGGTGTCGCGGGAAGGGATCCGGCGGTTCCAGTCAGCTATTTCGAGGAGTCTGATGACGACGACAGCGATGATACCTCCGGGTCCGACTCCTGCGATGATGCGGCAGACGGAGAGGCCGCGGTCGATGAAAGCTACAGCAATTATTTCGAGGCCAATACCAACGCGCTGACGCCTACGACGTCGGGAGACAGGAGACACTGCTCGCTCGATGCGATGATGACGCGCGAGGAGGCGGAGCAGATCTTGTGGCCACCTAGCACCAGCAGCACTATGCCCTCTCCGCCGCCTCCCTTACCTACTATTCCCCCGAGGGCAACATCGAGGATGACTGCCGCAATCCGGGGGCACCAGCTCCTGCAACGGCGGCGACAGCAACAACAGCTCCAACAGCAGCGGCGGGCCAGCACTGCCGCTGGAGAGGCGAGCAGGGAGAAGTTCCTCGGCGGCGGCCCCGCCTTCACGGAGCACAAGATCCTGCTCCCCGGCGAGAACAAGCATCTCCGCGAGACGTACGAGCGTCTCATCGGAATGCCGGTGCGCGAGCCGCCGGCGGGGAGGTGTGCGGGGTGATATTCGGCATCGCCGGGATGGGGATCTGAATTCATCATATTATAACTACCCTGGGAGGGCCGTCCCCCGAGATGCGGCATATCCGCTGGAATTGGGCCAGGTTGAGCGGACTTCATAGGTAATGGCCCACTCGCTACTTCCGGCGTGATCAGATCATGAATCGGCTGAAGTTATGTCCGCGGCCTTGTCATTGCGAGTCACCGGGGCAGAGTTTTCAACTTACTCTCGATGAACGATCGAGGGTACGGTGGGCTATCCGGTTCATGTATGGAGACCACCCGCGGTAAAGCCCCAGGACACGCGGCCCCCGAACGCCATACAATTCGCCCGTATCAGCTACGATCGGACGAAGAAGGACGTATGGGTTCTAGATGGCCGTTGTACTTGAGAGACTAGGGAACACGGCGTTTAGTTGTGGAGCACTCTATCTTCATTTGGCAAGGTTGCCGGCTGCAGGAGCCATGTCTTGTTGTTGTTTTGCTTCACTGTTGAAGTGACCCCTGATGGCTAGGCAAGTCAGGTCTCTCTGTGCGATACCCAGTATATAGCGCACTTGGTATATATCCACCATTTGGGCACGGGATGAAGAGACAAGGGGATCCCTCGTGGATTATATGACCGTGGCCTCTAGGGTAGTCTCTAAGATAGGGACAACAATCCGCAGAAGCAACCCGAGGTCGCTATGAAGATTATTCGACCCGAGGTGGCGAACATTCCTTGCATTGTTGTTTCATCGGCAGTGTTATAGAGGTTGATAATAAGGATGCTTGGTTTTACTGGGGCGTGGCCGAAATGAGATTCATGCAAGGCAAACATCCTGACAATATCGGCTTTATGCAAGTTCACCGTTTGCCTCTCTGCTTTCTTCGGTATAGTCACGGGCCCCAAACAGATTATCGTTACGATATAAGAAGGTAATATGACGAGAGCGTTAGATGGAGCTCAATTTCCAGCTGCCCAGTGTAGCAGAACTGGTTTCCTACGGCCGTTACCCAGACTTTAGAGACTCTGAACCGCCATTTGCGGTGTTTGTGTGGATACTGGCAAGTCCCATAAATACTCGTCCCCCACATTATCATCATAGTAGGAACGTTGCCTCCCAGACCACCCATCAGTAGTCCCCATGGCCCGTATGCAACCCATCTCAAGATGGTAACCCCTCATTTTCCAACCTAGGCATCAACCTCTTCCTCGCTGGGACCGTCTAGTTGTTGTGGTACGTTTAGAAGCTACTCGGGTAGACTCATGCTTATTGTCCTGAGGCCTAAGAGCGTTCTTCAAGTATTGGAGACAGCCTGCCGCGCTCCAACGCTTCTTGGGGTCCGGTCTCAGCATCCCCTTCAGTAGTATCCTGCATGTTGGTGATAGGTTAGCTGCGGACGCCTCGAAGTATGCCATCACCGCCCGGGGCTCTTTGCCCACACCGCCGTCAAACTCCAGGGGCTCACAAAGGGCGCCAAGGGAGAGATGCAGGACCGTGGCGCCAAGGGCCCAGATGTCGGCCGGACAGTGGGCGTCGAGGGTGGTGAAGGTCTCAGGAGCTCTGTATATCGGAGGGCCCCAGCTGTGAGGATCTGGCGAGGTAGACGACAGGCCGAAGTCCGTCAGAACCGCCCACAAGGGGGTTTTCCGTTTGATCAGTATATTGTTGGCCTTGATATCCTTGTGCGCCATGTTCAACTCCGAATGCATGTAGTCCAGCGCGCTACACATTTGCTCCGCAAGCTTTGGTATCCTCTCGGCCGGCCATGCATACCCACCGTATAGACGGTGGGATGGACCTTGGTGAATGCGCTCCATGACTATAACGTTTTCGTCGTTGCAGAAGTCTTGAAGACTGACGATATGTTCCTATTGCTCAGTCAGTTTGCTTTCACCGCAGCCATCCTCTCCTCGTCTACTCGACGCGCCGGAGCTACTCACATGCTTCAACAAACTCAAGTTATGTCTCTCGAGTCTGGCGACCTCCCGATCCCAGGATGATGAAGAACACGGCCTCATGAATTTGCAAGCGAATACCTTCCCGTTCTTCGCATTAAAGCCCTTGAAGACATCGGCGTGCCCTCCGGTTCCTAGGCGAGCTTCTTGCTCCTTCACAACTAGATAGGTCCCGATCTCCCCAGCGAGTTCCAACGGCGTTCCGGTGGAACCACCGGAGAGACCCAGAATGTCCGAGCACTCGGAGACAAGCCGTCGCATGAAGATCTTGCCGAGAATGCCGCGAAACCTCCGAGATCGGCTGCGGGCGTCGGATGTGAGCACCGCGGCAAATGTCACGAGTCCCACCTGCATTCCCATGGCGCTCCAGGGGACGTCCTGCTCGTCGCGGATGCGTCGGCCTTGACCGTCGAGGAGCCACGAATCGTAAGTCACGGCGCTGGAGATTCGCGTCTCGCCTTGGCCATCGGGAGACGGCTTGAGCTGAAACGTGCCGTCCGCGTCGTGCGAGACACATGCCGGAAGTAGGTAGTCCCAGTTTTGGGCAGTCTCGCCTTGCGGCCCAAAGATGTAGCAGTCGTCTGGTGGTACCCGTAATTCATGAGGCAATCCGTCGCCCTGAACCGCTTCGCAGAGTGGGTGGCGCTTCTCTTCATCGTGAGGACCAGGGCACTTCTTCCACGAGAGCCATTGTCCGTTATGCCATACCACGACGGCTACTTTCTGAGGGGATGCCATGTTGCGTGGAATCTGATATGGTTGGCAGATATGATGGTTGGTAGCTTGAAGCGTGGTGGGAGGTGAGATGACTGTGTCAGCCAAAACAATTCGTTGTGAAGAAGGTAGCTGCGTGGAACCAGTTATGAACGAGTATTTCTCATCCGAGAAGCTTGATCGGCAGCTCAGGCTCAAGATGGAAATATTTGCTGCGTTTACTCAGAAGAAAGTGCCATCAGATGCGCGCTCTGTAGCTTCGAGAAGATCTTTTTAAAGAAGGAAAGTGATGAAAACAGGGTAGATTTCCTGAGATGGTAGTTTCACCGGTTGCCCTGGGGTCCCCGTTAGGATGGCTGAATCTTCAGTTTTGAGGTCCTAGGGTCGGGGTGTCTCTATCATCATCCAAGAAATCACTAGTTCGACCTTCTGGCATGTAGCTGCCGGCCTTTAAGTTGCGGGCAAGTTGTCATGTTTGAGCGGATTCAAAGTGAGGTTGAGGGAATTCGGCCGATTCATATCCTTACAGTGAGAAGCGTCCTGATGAAGCCTGAGCTAGCATCAGTATTTGGTTGTCAATTACATGTCTCAGCAAGGGCCATATAGTTGCCCCAAAAAGGACTACGCCTACCGCTCTCTTCTGCTTTCGAAATTTTTACGCAATCCAACATCTACGGTTCCAATCGCCGGTCGCCCCGGTCGCCACTGCCTTTAGAGTAAACATGTAAAAAGTGAGGCGTCCAACATGGGGAAACAGCACTCGGTAAGTGCCGTTGAAAGCCTTTCACGGCTACTATCCTCGCGTGAAATCTTTAATATATGAGATCATTCCAGAAGATGAGAAGGGGTGAGAATCTTTCCATGGGTATCGCTCAGTTTCACCTAGTTGCTTCTATCTCTTGTCCTCACAGACTCCCCCCGGGACATAGGCTCTGTCTACAGGGTAAGAATTCACCGGCTCCTTGTTTCTTTGAAGTGGGATGGAAACATCATAAGTTTGGAATTAGAGACAGCATTCACCGACGCTCAATAAGGCTCCAGGGTGATAGATACTCTCTAGCAACAATAGATTGTCTACTAGAGAAGACTATCACTTTTTAATAACTGAGATTATGCTAACTTATAATAATATTTCGTTACGATAATTATTTTTATTATTACTAAACGTAATTATTTAATTATTATATAAATGTTTTGAAATATACTATTAATATACACGGTACAATTTAGGTTTAATCTAACGGGTAAGTTAGTTAAATAACTATTAAACCTAAACGTACGGGGTTATATTAGCGAAAGTGCCGTAAAAATCTAAGCAATTAAAAAATAATTTAGTTATGTTTCGTATATCTAAAAGCGCCTTAGGTAACGGGTTATTATTACAAACTATCGCTATTTAAACTATGGAATTAAAGAACGTATATATCTTTTTCGCGGCTTATAATATTTACATTTATATATCTTACTTACTAATATTTCTCCTATAAATCTCCTCTTATTAGTAAGTAAGTTACGTAATACTTTTAATATCAACCGGGATATTTAGCGAAACCTTTAATTATTCCCGTTTAAGTTAAACTTATTAACTTAAAACACGATCTTTTCTTTTTAAAAACTTTATAATGAATAATTTATTTATTTATCAAGTTATTTTAATAAGTAAATTTCCCTTAATTTTTTTACTTTATTATATTTAATCGTATTACTTAATAAAACCTTAGATCTCGAGCGCGTTGTAACGTTATCTCGCTTTTTAAACTAATTAAAAGATTTAGTTTTATCGTACTTTCTTATTTTCGTTATCTTTCTAAATATGGTTATTATACTTTATTACTTGTCTTTACGATATTTTTAGTTTTTTCGAAAGCGAGTTCTATAAATTATCCCAAAAAAACCGGATAAAAATTATAAAACGTTTTATTAAAAAAATTTCTATATGCTTAGTAAGATTAAAACGAATTATTTAATGTGACGGCTAGGCTAATTAACCAACTATTAAACCTAAGTCGACGGGTTTATATTGGCAAAGTACTATGAGAAACTAAGTAACGAAGTAACTTAATTACGTTTCGTAATATTAAGGGTGCTTTAGGTAACGAAGTTGTATTGTAAGTTATCGTTATCTAACTATGGGATTACGGGTGTATATATTTTTTTTTTTGTTTTTTTTTGATCCGACGGAGTAGTTCGGATTTTTTTACTTAGATGCATATTATTTCTTTCAGATCCGACGAAGTAGTTCGGAATTTTTTATTTAAATATATATATTGTTCCCGTAATTGATTTATTTGGATTTTGTTTTCGGTTTTGGCGCGACCGTTTCCGTGGCTTTTATTAGTTAGTTTATGATACGATTTTCCTTTTTTTAAATTTTCGTCCCGAAAATTTTTATCCGCGGTAAATGTTCTTATTTTATTATATTTAGTCGTATTAGTAAGTTTCGTAAATACCGCGTTCGTAAGGGGAAGGTAATTTTTAAGCGTAATTAAAAAGAAAAAAGAAAAATATTTGTTTGTTTTGTTATTAATTTTAGTTTCGAAGTTATGCCTTGTACTTTTTATTTTCGTATTAGGGATAAATGCGTTATGTCCGATAGCGTATTTCGTTGCGATAATTGTATTCGTAGGAAACGATATTACGATAGTTCGGGTATTTTTTTTTAATTTTTTTGAATAATATTAATAATAAAATAGAACGTTTAAAGGCGGAGGAAACGTTAGTTCGTTAGTAATTACGCGATACGCGAAGCGAATTGGAAATTATTTTGTATTGTTTCGATAAAACTTTATCGCGTTTAGATTGTTTTCGTATTTAATAAGAATTTTTTTATAAGAAGGAAGTTAATATGGTTAATTAAGAGTTGCAATTTTTAGATAAGTTGGAGGAATAAGAAAAGGTGGAGCGCCTGGTAGTTAAAAAGTAACGTTTTGAAGCGTTTTTGCTTACTTTTATTTTTGATTGGTTTTTGCCCGAAGGGTTTTTTCCTGATTTTGATTGGGATTTTTTTTTGCGTGGGATCGTTATTGGTGGAAGTTTTTTAATAGGCGTTAAATATTAACCAGGTTTTTAGTAAGTTTTTACGAAGTTTTTGAATCCGGGTATTTTTTTTATTTGATCAGGTACTAGGTAAATTTATTAGTTTTTCGTACGTTTAAGATTTTTTTTGTTTCGTATTTTTATTTATTTTTCATTTTTATATTATTTTATTTGGTATGTATTTTGATAATGTTTACGGTTAATTCGAATAAGGATATATGAAAAACTGGGTGGAGTTTAATTTTGAGTGGTAAGTTTAATTGGTAATTGTTGTTTAAGATTTTTTTAACGATTTCGTATGGGCCGATATATTTGAAATTAAATTTTTTGTTTGGTCGTTTTATTTGGATGTTTTTGGTGGTTAGGTAAATTATTTTTTCCTTTAAAAAGGTTAACTTTTTTAACCGTTTTTGGTTGTAATTTTTTTTATTTAATTGCGTACGAATTCGAGTTTTGTTTTTATTTCCTGGTATAATTATTTGAATTGTTTTAAAGTGAGGATTATTTTGATATTAAGTGGTTTTTTTTTTGCGATTTTTTATAAATTTCGGAAATAAATTTAAAATTAGTTATGAACGGAGTTATTTTGATATTTTTATAATAACTGGTGTTATAAGTTATTTGGGTTATTAGTAATTTATTAACTTAGTTATTTTGTTCGTAATTAACGTAATATCGTAAATACGTTCTTAACGTTTGGTTTTGCCGTTTCGTTTATTTATCCGTTTGTGGTCGGAATACGTTAGATAATTTATGATTTAGGCCGATTTATGTTATTAAGTTTTGCTAAAACTTAAAGGTAAACGTAGTATTTTTATTTAAAACGATTTCGTATGGTAATCCGTATATGTTAAAAATATTTCGAAAAAAAAATATGTATTATTTATTTAACGTTTATGTTTTTATTATAAGGTAAAAAGTAAAGGAATTTTGTAAATCGATTAATGATTACGAAAATATTATCGTAATATATGTTCATAATTAGGTTTTTTGATAAAGGAAGTTTGGTGATAAAATTTATCGTAATAAAGTTTTATGGTTATTTTGTAATTGGTAATGGTTGTAGTTTTCCGTACGGCTTATGTTATTTTGTTTTTGCTTTATTGTAAATGTCGTATTATTGTCGGATTTTTTGTATTATATTTTTTATTTTAGGAAAGAAATACGTGTATTAAAGGCGTTTTAAGGTTTTGTGGATTTCTGGGTATCCGTATAATAAGTATTTATATATTTTTCGTATTAGGTTTTTTTGATATTTTTTTGGGATTTATATTTTGCTCGTTTTTTTAGTAGGTTGTTATTGTACGTTTTGATTTTTTAATATATATTTGTAGTTATTGGTCGTATTATTGTAATTTGACGTAGGCGTAAATATTTTTTTTGGTAATGTTAAAAACGGCGTAATTAATTTTAAATTTTTTTTTTCGAAATCGAGTTGTTTGTTAAGTATATCGGCCCTGTTATTTTTTTTAAATTTTTACGGTAAATAATGATAAAGTTATATTTTGTTAGTTTTTTTGCATAACGGAATTATTGTGTTATAAGTTTTTTGGTCGTAATAAACCGGGTAAGGTTTTTATAATCCGTATAAATTTTAATTTAATGTCGGTTATTTTTAAGGAAATATTTAAATTTTCGAAATGTTTTAATAATAATTAAAATTTTTTTATTAGGGATAGTATAACGTAATTTTAGTTTTTGTAATTTATAAAAAAAAAGTAATAAAGTGTAATATATTTTAATTATTTCGTTATTTAATTATTACGTTTAAAATATAATTCAATACGTTGGTTTTTAGTTTTATTAAATGATTAGGGTTGTATATAATTAATACTAGTTGGTTTGTAATAACTTTTTTAAGTTATTACAACGTTGTTTTTGTTTTTGATATTTATTAAAATTTTTTTTTCGTATAAGTATATTAAGGGGTATGGTTATTTGGTTAAAGTTTTTGATAAATTTTCGATAATAATTAATAAAGCCGAAAAAGGTTTGGATTTTCTTAATTATAATGAGTTATGTTTAATTAAGTATTATAGCGATTTTCTTAAAGTTTATTTTAATATATTTTAAAATAATGATATGGTTTAGGTATTTAATTTTTTGTATAGGAAATTAACTTTTTTTTACCTTAATTAGCAGGTTAATATTTTAAAATAATTGAAGTATTTTATAAATATATTATTCGTATTGTTTTTTAATTTCCGAAAAAATAAGGATGTCGTCGAGATAACATACGATAAAAAAGTCGAAATATTCCCGAAGGACGTGGTTAATTATATGCTGAAAGGTAATGGGTACGTTGTTAAGTTTTATAAGGGTAATAAGGTATTCGTAAAAACCGTATTTAATTCGAAATGTTATTTTTTATTCGTAATTATTTTTAATTTAAATTCAATTATATTTATTTTTAAGGTCGAAAATAGTAAATTATTATGTTTCGTAAAAGCGATTTTTTATTTCGTTAATTAAAAGTAATAATATTTGATTTTTAATAATAACGTTATTAAGTTATCGATAATTTACGATTAATTATAATTTACCTTTTTTTGGGTACGAAAAATATAAGGTAATTAATTAATAATTTAGATAATTGAATTTATTTTTTTAAGTCGATTTTTTAGGTATTTTCGAAATGTTTTTAGTTTTGTTTCGTTAAGGTTATAGATAGGGTAAAATTTGGTGGATGTTTTTTTTTAATAATAATTTTATGGTTTTATTTGTTATATTTTGGTAATTTCGTTTTAAATTTTTTGTTAAATAATTTTTTGTATTTATGATATTACGGTAATATATTAATTAATCTTTCTGATTTTGGGTTAAGTTGTTGTAGGTTGTTATTTAGTTATTGTAATTTTGCTTTAATAATAATAATAATGCGTTAAATTTTTTTATGATGTTTTTTTTATGTTATTTTCTTATAGGTAGTAAGATTTTTGTCGTATCCTTATGCCGGTATTTATCGTTATTTTCGATCGAATATTAAATTTTTTTTTTTTTTTTTTTTTTAATATTTACCGTTAGGCCGTAAAGGAAATTTTATTTGGTTAATTGTTTAATCGATCAAGGGGTTATATTAGCGTAATTATGTTGTTTTTAAAATTATGTCGTAATTTTTTAACGGTATAATATCGAAATTAATAACTATATTTTTTCCTAACGTAAAAATTTCGAGGTAATTAATTTCGCGTATAATCTTTTTATTATCGTAAAAAAATGGTTAATTTTCGGCGGTATTCGTAATATAAGGGTTTTTTTTATATTTTTATAGTAATTTAAGTCGGTTTATTATTTTAGGCGTAATGTAATTATTTTTTAAAGCTTTATTATTTATTATAGCGGTATATTAATATATCCCGCTTCGTAATTTTAAAATAATAGGATTTTCGTTATTTTTTATTATTATTAAAGTTTTTTTTAGAAATTTTTTTTGTTTTTTTTGGGTTTCGTTTTCTTGCGGCTTTTTTATAAGGGGTTTAATTTTTTTGGGGGTTATTTAAATTGTTACGTTCGCTTTTTAAGATTTTTAATTTGGTTTCGTAATTACTTGATAAAATGTTATTATTATTTGATTTGGGGTTTTAATTTATTGATGCGTATTATATATCTTTCCGTATCGTTATGGAATTATATGTTTCGAAGTTTTTATATTTTTATTATTCTTTTTAGTTAAAGTATTTTTTTTGTTTGTTATCGTATTTTTTGATTTTATTAGGTGAATTGTTTTTCCATAATATAGGTTATTTCTTATGTGGAAATATTTTCGTCCGATTTTTATAAATTTTTAGTAGTTTATTTTAAGTTAGTTAGGATTTTTTTTTTAGAGGTTCGTAGTAACGGATAATTAAAGATAAAGGTCCGTAATTAATTGTCGTATAGCTAAATCGCGTTTTTTTAAAGCGTTTTTTTTTTGACGATATGTGTTCGTATTTTTCGAAATAGCAGAATAAATTTTCGTAAGGGTATTATTTTCCGGTGGGCCAGCTGTAAAATGCCATTTTTTGATCGATTTTTTTTTTGAAAACGTATGGTACGAAAATGGCGATATTATCGTTCGTCCTATTTGTTTTGGTTAGTTTGATTTGGAAAGTTAAATCCTTTTTTTGTTATACGTATAATACGTTAGTAGATAAATTATTTTTATTTTTTATAATTAGGATATTGTTATTTTTGATAGTAAAAGGGATGTTTTCGAGTATGTCGGTTTGAAATGCCAGGATAAACTGATTTTATTTATTTTTAATGTTTTTGTAGTTATTGTTTTATTTTATTTAGGGGTTTAGTTATTATGGGTTCGTAGCGTATTATGGTAACCGTTTTTCCTTTTATATTATCTGAAGGTTACCCGGTAAGTACTGGAATTTATGGTTTATTTTATTGGGTTTTTTTGGGTAATTTATATTTTTTGGCTTTATGGCCAATTTTGCCGCAGTTTTAGTATTTAATGCGTTATTTGTTTTATTTTTGAATAATATTAATTTTTATAAGTCCAGGTTTAGTTTTATGTGTTATATTTTGTCGTTTTGGTGTATTGG
Organism: Monosporascus sp. GIB2; assembly: GCA_004155935.1. Classification (NCBI taxonomy): domain Eukaryota; kingdom Fungi; phylum Ascomycota; class Sordariomycetes; order Xylariales; genus Monosporascus; species Monosporascus sp. GIB2. The sequence continues at coordinate 251,179 of QJNV01000044.1, forward strand.
TATTGGTATTATATTATAGTTTGTTATTATTCTTTTTTGGTATTGCGAGTTCGTTAAGTGTATTGCCGATCGTTAATTTTTATTGCTATAATAATGTAATCGGTTAGGTATTTCGGTCGGTTTTTTTTGAATAATTCCTTTTGAATTTTCTTTTTAAGGCTGTCGAAAAATCGGGCCATTAAAATTTTTTATCCTTAATTAAGTTTAAAAAAATGTCAAATTAGTTGGTTACCGTATTTAGAAATAAATTTTTTTTAGCGTAATTATTGGATTTATATTTTGGCTTTCGTTTTCTTATTTATTATTCCGAAAGCTTTTTAAAAACTTTGTTCGAACGTTTCGTAGTTATTATAAATTCGTATTATTTTAGGATTTTATTGTTCCAAAAATACCATAATATATTTTCGTATAACGGGTTTAAATTAAGTAATTGCATATTTTAAAAATTGTTTTGTTACAAATTCGATTCGTACGGTTAAGGTAATAAATCGTATTGGAAAATATCCGAAATATACGCGATATTAGGTAAGGAATAATTATAATTTAATAAACGTTTTATCGAAAAATTTAGGTTTAAAAGATTTTAATATTTCTTTTAATTTTTTGTTGGAAATTAGTTATATCGGTAATTTTCCGGAAGTTTATCGGATTTATTTAAGGAAAGTTCGGATAATTTAAAAAGTCGAAATAAATTTCGTATTATCTCGCTCGAATTAGGTAATACGTTAATTTACTAAATTTAAGTGTCGAAAATTTTTTTTCTTAGTTAAGGTAAATGTTTGTTTTTTTTCGTCCGAATCCATATTATTATTTTCCGGGGCCGCGTAAGTAAATTGCTTATTGGTAAACATATTATCGAAATATTACTTAAAGTTTAACGGTATTATTAAATAAAAATTTATAACGTATAACGGTTAAGTTAATTAATTAATTATTAAATTTAAGTTAACGGGTTTATATTAGCAAAATATTATAAGAAATTAAATAACGAAATAATTTAATTACGTTTCGTAATATTAAAAATACTTTAAATAACGAAATTATATTGCAAGTTATCGTTATTTAATTATGGAATTACGGGTATATATATTTTTTCTTTATTCCTTTTTAATCTAACGAAATAATTCGAATTTTTTTACTTAAATGCATATTATTCCTTTCTGATCCGACGGAGCAGTTCGGATTCTTTTACTTAAATGCATATATTATTCCCGTAACTGATCCACTTAGATCCTGTTCTCGGTCTTAGCGCGACCGTTTCCGTGGCCTCCACTGGTTGGTCCATGACATTTAATCGTTTGACTTATTTAAGGAACTAAAAAAAAAAAAAAAAAAAAAAAAAAAAAAAAAAAAAAA